>JACXGM010038321.1:0-10864 GCA_016801145.1 Umbra pygmaea
TCTCTCCTCAGTCTTCTCTCCTCAGTCTTCTCTCCTCAGTTCTCTCTCCTTAGTCTTCTCTCTTCAGTCCTTTCTTTCAGTCTTCTCTCCTCAGTCTTCTCTCCTTAGTCTTTTCTCCTCAGTCCTCTCTCCTCAGTCTTCTCTCCTCAGTCTTCTCTCCTCAGTCTTCTCTCCTCAGTCCTCTCTCCTCAGTCTTCTCTCTCTCAGTCTTCTCTCCTCAGTCTTCTCTCTCTCAGTTTTCTCTCCTCAGTCCTCTCTCTCAGTCTTCTCTCTTCAGTCCTCTCTCTCAGTCTTCTTTCTTCCGTCCTCTCTCTCTCATTCCTCTGTGATACAAAACCGATTAAGTGGCAGAGTGGTCAAGAAGATGTCAATTCATTAGTAGGCAAACAGAAATGTGTCCTTCTCAATTCGATTACCAATTAGCCAACTTTAATCAATGATGCTCGTGTTTATCAACAGTGGAAAGATTTTTGCATCTGCCATAATGAGCTTTTGTTTTTTCTGAGAATGGAAAACATGCACACACTATTAATAACAATATTAAACATTTTCTAATCTATAATATGCATCGCACAACTAACTAACTGCATTCCCATTCATCACTTTAAACACTCATGTAAACATCGTCTGATTTCAAACAAAGAACATTTCCATCTACTACCGCTCTCTTCATTGCCTCTCCTCCACAACTGAACGTGTCATCACACTTTGTTATTAATAGCTCTGTCTGTGTTAATGATATACTTTTATACTGTTCCATTTGATCCACCATAATAAGGCATTCATGTATTGCATTACACAGGGCTTACGGAATATGGTGTTAGTTCAGGTTGAAATGATAAATGTTCTGTTATACCCCAACCAGCAAAAGTTACAAATTAGTTATATTCTCATTAAAGGGCATTGTGTAGAATGTATTTTTTCCATTGCAAAATAAATATCTATAATATTTCCAGTAACAGTGAGATAGTGGTGTACAACTGCCCAGAAATGACTGCGTTGCATACAAAAACATATCATATTATGCAGAATTTACATGATCTTGGTGACCTGGTCTACAGTAGGTCAAATGGCTACTATGTGTAAATGGAAAAGGGGAACACTATATCTCTTCCATTAGAGTCACTAAGATATATTTCCTCAAAAAAGTTGAGAGACTTGTTGCTAAATGTGTTTGGGTTAACTCATATATATAAATATATTTCTCCATAAACTACTGGCAACATTTCTCCCAAATTCCAAATAGAATACTGTCATTCAGAGCATTTATTTGCAGAAAACTGTTTAAAATAATAAACAATATGCAGTGTTTTCAGAGAAAATAAGTTTATATTCATTTTAAACAACAAAATACTAATGTGTTAACTTAGGAAGAGTTCAGAAATCAATATTTGGTGGAATAATAATAATTGTATAAATAATAATAATTGGCTTTCATGCATATTGGCATGCTCTCAACCAGTCTTTCACATTGATCTTGCGTGATTTTATGCAACCCCTAGCACAAGAATTCAAGCAGCTTGGCTTTGTTTGATGGTTTGTGAACATTTATCTTCCTCTTGATCACATTCCAGAAGTTTTCAATGAAGTTGATTTAAGAAATATTTGCAGGTGTCTCTAAATTATATTCTAGAGCTGTATATATGAGATTTAGGAAATGTATTTCCATACACCATAGACCATTTATCTGTCATTTCAGATAAATTATTTGTAATATTCCTATGTAGATCATAAATTAAAAATATAATTGCTGTTTCCCCAATATGACACTTTCTAAACAATTCCATATGTTAGCTTTGTAAAAACAACAAATTAGAGGAAGGGCTTCAGAGAGTCCATTAAATTCAACCATTTTCAAAGGAGATGAGAAAAGCAAAGAGGGCATGAGAAAGATGTAGATGTTAACCAAATCTAATTGATGAAATTCCATAGAGAGAGGGTTGGCCAAATAGATAACGAGAGAGAGAGAAATTAAGAAAAATTGTATACCATTTGAGAGCTTCCGCTCATTATTCTGATGTACCTGAGTCACCACTGATGCCTGAGGGGCCAATTAACTTTGTGGATTATGTGTCTGAACCCTCCTCCTGGGTGAAAGAGGAACAAACCACACCTCTGAAGGGTAAGGGGTGGGGGTGTCATGGCACAGAAACACACAAAGTACACTCAAATGTTATTAATCCCCCACCACAGTGCTGGGAAGCCAAGACTTTATGTGCTGGATGGGTCCGAAGGGCATGTGTGTGTGTTTGGTCTATGTGTGGATGTGTCATCTAGAAAGATTGTTGTTTCCACACAACAAGCAAAAAGACAGAAAAAGAGATGGGAAAGAGTGAGCAATGAAGAAACGAACAAAGCCTTATGATCCTATTGATTAGCAAAACATACTGTACAGAAACCAACACTCTGAATGAATGTTATCATAATAGAGCACAATATCTCATGAAATCAAAGGTGTTTCAAATTAGACTGTTCTCTATAATTGTATAGAGCCATGAAAACATAGAGCTTCTGAAATTTAGGAAAAGTAAAAAAAGTCAGTTTACCTTAACCTAACCTTAACCTTAATCTCACCTTACCCCAACTAACCTTAACCTCAATAACCTAGCACAGTGGTCCTTAATCCTTGTCCTAGGGACCCACATCAATCCCACAGTTTTGTTGTAGCCCTAAAATAGCTCACCAGATTTCAGCAGCCAAGAGCTTGATGACTAGTTGACAAGTTGATTAAGGAGCTCTAGGATACATCTAATTCATGGAATGGCGGTGGGTCCCCAGGAAAAGGATTAAGAACCACTGACCTAGCATGTTATCCCTGACCTAAACATTCCCCAAGTACTTTAAAGTGTACCCGATTGGTCTATACTTGGAAATGTTCCGGTAGAACGGCAAATCAATACGTACGAAAGTTCACATTTGAATGGAAATATCCGTAAGTCTATCTATGAAATGCAGGGAAATTTCCAATACATATGGTTACCCACGTATTACCATGAGATCAGGTAGCAAATGCATAAACATCAGGAGCATGGTGTACAGTGCACATATTTTTTTTAATCATGTATATCATCAGACAATAAATAGCTACATTTCTATTTGGCGAGTCATCCAGGAGGGCAATATCTTCTGCGGGGAACTGCCCAACTATTTGTGCACTCAGGACAAGGTAAAGCAGACACCTGTTAAATCAAAAATGTAGTTTTAGGGTCAGCTGTCCTCAATGCTTAATGTGTAAATCCGGAAGTCCCGGAACACATAGGTTAACAAAAGGGGGAAGGATCCGGCGGGCTCAGAGGTACCGGTACAGATGAAAAAGAAAAGGAAAACACAATGAACCAGCGCAGTAGACCTATTTAAAAGCCTGTTAGTCTAGCACCAGGACGTGCATAAAGCCACCCAACATCAGTTTGAATGACTGGTGGAGATCATGCCAACATGCATGAATTATTATCCAGTTGTAATTATTCCATCAAATATTGAGTTATGAACACTTACTAAGTTACCACAGTATTGTATTGTTTAAAAATGAATATTAACTTAATTTCTTTTATTTATTCGAGGTCTGACAACACTGCATCTTTGTTGTTATTTTGAACAAGTTCAAGTACAAAAAATCAAGTTTAAGTTTGACCAAGTTCAAGTTCAACACAGTAGCTGCAGGTTTGTCGGCTGTGCTCGATTGAATTGAGATCTGGTGACTGTGGAGGCTATGGGCCCTATTTTAACGATCTAAATGCATTGCGTGAAGCGCATGTCACAAGTGTGCTTTGGGCATGTCTAAATCCACTTTTGCTAGTTTGACAGTGGGTAAAAGGGTCCTTGCGCCGGCCGCATGGTCTAAAATGGTTGTACTAATTGTCTTCATTAATTCATAGGTGTTTTTCAGTGTAACATACAATAAACCAATCAGAGATTCATCTCCCATTCCCTTTAAGAGCCAGGCGCATTTGTACCTTTCACGCATTGCTATTATGATGGCGGATTTGCACCATAATATATTTATCTGTAAACTTTTGCATATTCGTGTGCTGCTGCACTTCTTTGTGTGTGTGCAACAAGCATAGTGTGCAAGCACTATGCATACGCCTAGATACGCCTAGGTGCCTTTGACTAATTTGCTGTTAAAATAACAATGACATGCTGCGCCATTGACTTTAGACCAGGTTTTTGTTGGGCAATGGCGCAATCACTTTCCGATGCCTCAAGATAGCAATACACCCAAAATTATCCTGAACACACCTCCCTGTTAGACCAGCACTCCCATGGGCGCAAATATGGGTGCAGGTGCATTTGCTATTTAAACGACGCGGGCGCCAGAAGGGAAATTGACAACTGCTTCGGTCTTAAACTAGCAAAGACACTTGCGTTCGGGCTTTGCGCTGTGTTACGCCGGGTGCAAGATAGGGCCCCAAATGTGTAAATTGTCCTCATTGTCATGTTCAAGAGACCAGTTTGAGATGACGTGAACGTTTTGACATGGCACGTTATCCTGCTGAAAGTAACCATTAGAAGATGGGTACACTGTGGTCATAAAGGGATGGACATGGTCAGCAACCATATTCAGGTAGGCTGTGGAATTCAAACAATGCTCATTTGGTACTAAGAGGCCCAAAGTGTGGCAAGAAAATAACCCACACACTATTACACCACCACCAACAGCATAAACTGTTGATATAAGGCAAAATGTATCAATGCCTACATTTCCGCATTTAGAGATGCTCTTCTGCATACCTTGGTTGTAATGAGTGGTTATTTGAGATACAGTTGCCTCTCTATCAGCTCGAACATGTCAGGCCATTCTCATCTGACTTCTGCAATCAACAAGACATTTTTGCACAGAGGACTGCCGCTCACTGGGGATTTTATGTTTTTCTGTAACCCCTCGAGATGGTTGTTCTCTGGTGTAGAGAGGATGGAGACTGAAGGCAGTAGAAGGTTGTATGGTGTTCTGTGGTGTAGAGAGGATAAACTGAAGGCAGTAGAAGGTTGTATGGTGTTCTGTGGTGTAGAGAGGATGGAAACTGAAGGCAGTAGAAGGTTGTATGGTGGTTGTTTAATATAGATGCTCCAGGAACATACAGTCAGATGAAGTTGCAGGTGAAATGAATAAAGCCAGTGCACAACGGATATACTTATTTAGCTACGTGCTCTTATAGTGGCACGGACACTGTGCTAACATACAAGTATAGAGCGTACACCTAAACCTCCAAGCTTTAACAATTCGCAGTTACAACTTACATGATGTAGCTCCCGGATAGCCTTCAACACAATGTAACAATAAATCACCCATAGCATAAATCAGTGACCGACAACTCTCTCTAATTTGGCAGCACTTAAATACAGGAAGCTTAACTACCTAATAGAACATGGCTGAATGTAATCATTAATCAACAGATCTACAAGATACCAGCCTAACCGTACCTAAACCCTATCGTAGCATAGCAAAGACAAACCAGAGAGAGGTGTCACATTCTTAAAGGGACATTTACACATATTTTAGGGAGAAACTGAAACTTCATGAAATGCACTGAATAATAATTAACACAAAATACATAAAAATAACTAATATAGATAGAGTCCATTCTCTCAGTATCTGTTAATGCCAGCCCTCATTGGGCTGGGCATTACAAGAGAGTTGTGAAGTGATGCTAAACCTAGAAACCTTGCAGTAGAGAGAATGAAAGAGGAGAGAAAGTAGAAGAAAAGCACAAGAACGGGGATTGAGGACAAGTCAGTTGAGTTATATTGTGGGTTAGGGGCATATGTTTTTTTCTGTATAAATAGATGGGTAATAAAGCTTAGTGAAAATTATATAACCCAAACTACTGACCAAATCTGTGTGAGCCTCATAACAAACATAGTGTGGGATCAACTAATGAGCATGATGGAAACACATTAGAGACAAGTGCTCTAAGAAATAGAAAACAAGACTGCAGAAAAGCTCTGGGCTGAGTATAGATTACAAACTGTTGACCAGCTAAATGTATGCCTATAGCTCGGTTTATCAAAGAGATAGACCTGAAAAGAGTGTGACTATACTAACCTGTATTATTGAGTACAAGTTGAAACCTATATTATATAGTACAACATGTTCCATTCACCCCACCCCAAACAATTCAAGTTTAACACAGCCAGATTGAAGCTCCACTCTTGTACACCCCAAAGACAGGTCCATTTACAAGGCCGGGACCTGTTGTGTAAACTCAACACTACTATTTCACATAATGACGATGGTGTACTCTGTGACGATCTGGAGGGGCTTGAGATCCCTGGAGGTAGATCCCTGATTATGTTGATGACCTCCTGTTGTAACAGATCCAGCAAAGAAAAATACTGTATTTACCTGTTAAAGCACTGAGCTTGTTGTTTTGACCACAGGAAAATATATTTCTACAGGTGAAGACATTTCTGCAGAGTGCACAGGCACTGGGCCTCCCTTATTAAAATAAAGAATTTGACCTTTTCTCAGCAGAGAAAATGGGGGTTACAAACACTGTGCAAACCCAGACCCACAGAATTGTTCACAAGCCCATTACCTAGTACCGAACTTGAAGGAATGGCAAGGGGAATGCATCCTTGCATCAGAGATATATACCTGAAATAGCTTAAGCACTCAAGAAAGCTGCACTTCTTGTCAAGGGACATCAAGTCACTGTATCCCTCTGTCAATGTGCTCATTATGGCCAAGAATTCTCTGATTAATCCAAGAAGAATGAGTGTTTAAGATGTTCCACTCACCACACCCAAAGTCACAATCCAGAGATGTTCTGTTATCAACCCTGCTGAATTACTGACCATGACTGGTGACAGTGTTGCCTATACCAGCATCACCACCAATGGAGTGGAAAGCCAGGCCAGACCAGACCTCCACTCTGAGGCCCGCTCTAATAGTGACTTAACCTTATTCGTGGATGGCTTGTCCTTCATCAATTAAGATTCCAGGAATGTTGTCAATTACCCATTCTTGCAAGTTAGTAGACGATAAACAAATCAGAGAATACAGCATTTCACAAGGCAATCATCTGGCCAACATTTCGGTTAATCGCCAAGTTGAAGTTATGAACCCAGTGGAGTCTGGTTATTGCTCACTGGAAGACATTAAATCTACAAAAAGAAGTGACTTCTGAACACCCGTTCAGCGTTTCCAGAGGCTGTAAGTAGGATCCTGAGGCTGAATTGTGACGTCAAATAAGCCCAGGGAAAGGGGTGGCCCCCACAGATTAGATAACAACATTTTATAGAGCGGCACGTGTGTGCAACTCTTGAATGGGGGAAGAATCTGAAGATTTATAGCTAAATGGACAGCTGATGAGCTGTTTCCAAATTTTGCAGAAAATGCTCCAAATTGTGCAGAAAATAATCAAAAAGTAATATATCTGTGCCTAACTTGCACAATATTGAAAAATTAATTCAGATATTGGTAACACTTTATTTTGAGAGTCCAAAAAGTGTATCTGTAGATTCTCTACAGATTATCTGCAGACTATCAACAACATTTTAACAAACTATCACTAACCCTAACTCTAATCCTAACCTTAACCATTCCCCTACTGTTAACCCTAACCTTAACCATTACTCTAAAACATATTCTAAACTTACCCCTACCGTTAAACTACACAATTAGTTTCTTATCAACAGATATATTGTTGATAGTTTGTTGAAACAGATCTGGACAAAATAAATATCTGTGTTTAAGCAATTTCATCACTTTCATCATACAATGGAACTCACTTCATAGCAAAACTTATCGAAGAAATGTGCAAAAGCCTAGGCATCACACAAAATGGTCATGTGTTTACCATCAGCAGAGTGCAGGAAATGTTGAGAGAGCTAACAGAAAGCTAAAAAACAAATTAGGGGCCTTACACCCCATGAATATTGTGATAGGGAGAGCAATTACTGTACATGTGGTGAGAACATACAGACTGGACTTTGATCAGGAGATGGGAAAATACTTGAAGGAATTAGCATGTGCATTAAGACAGGCAATCATGGTTACAACAGTCCCACAGTCCATTACAAGAACCAGGACATCATGGTACAGCCAGTTGATCAACTGTTTTAAAGGTCTACAAATGCAAAAAAGAGACAACTGATCTCTCTGGTCCACATATCAGACAGCCCAGAATAAGAGACAAGAGAGGAAATGATGCTTCACCAGCATGTTCCTAACATGACTGGACATTTTCACTGTCTTACTCATAGAGGACAACTAAACAAAACATAGATAAACTAATTCCCAGAAAACCCCTGATAGCAACTCTCTTGACAAGGTCTGAAAAAGAAATGGAAAAAAGAATAACCAATAGTGATTAAAAGTGGAAAGCATTTGGCTTTGATTTAGAAATATAAAAAATATCAGACTCATGGGCATCAGATAAATGATGGTATTAACTGTAAACCGACTCAGTAAGGACCTGCACAGGGAATCTGAGCCTATTTATGATGAGAATTCTCCTCTCTAGTAAATGGAAACCCATAGTGGAAACAACCATTGAACCAATAATAACAGTGTGGCAATGGTATTTCATGGCCTGGTTATATTACCAGCAAAATTCAGTATATGCTACAGAACTATTGATAGCTAATCATACAATATCTATTAAAAGTACCTGGTTGAATGAAATAATGTAATAAATGAAATAATATACCACAGAGAATGTAAAATATAACTAAAACAGGGATTCTTCACTGGTGGGCCTAAGAGCAACATCTCGTGGGCTGTGTAGGCAGTGGTAGACTACTCACAAATACATTTTTATTTATTTCTAAATTGACAAATATTGTTATTTTCTAATTATCTAGTCATTTTTAGGAATTTATTTGATCAAACCACTCAAGTTAAGTCAAGATGCACTATCTAAAAGCTAATTTATGTTTAAATGTCCCAACACCAATCACGTCACATCCAGTGACAACACTACACCGGGAGTAAGGGGGTTTATGGCCCGTCAGAGTTTTCAATAGCCCCGGTTTAGCCCCCCTAGTCTTGCGTAGCTAGACCTTCAGACTGACGACATGAAGGTCTGGCCTTGTTTTGATATTGTGAATATGTAATACCTCTTGTTCTTGGGGCATTGAACAATAAAAAATGGTCTGAACCCAAACACACTGTGACATATACACAGTTGTGATTATGTATATTGTGTTGTTAATTCTGAGCACATGGTGCTGTCCTGTTTTACACATCACTTACACCTGCATTAAGCTACATTTAATCCATTACATAATCAATAAGATTGTGATGTGGTGTTCATTTTAATAATTTATTTAAGTGGGAAGTATGCATACATATGTATTGTGTTGTTAATGCTGAGTGCTTGGTGCTGTCCAGTGCTGAAGTTTTTGCATGTAAGAGGCTTTTGTAGTTGTAAAAAAATAAATAAAAAACACGCAGTTTGTCTGACCTTACACCTCTTCACAAAACAAATATAAATCTGTTATTGTTAAAGGAATAAATGGTTACTGAGTAAACCTGTCATGTTTTTTTATACAAGGACAGTTTTCATCTATATAGCTGACTTGACTTAGTATGCTACAGTGGAATAACAGATTAACAACAGAGTATATCATTGTACTTTTAGAATTTTCTGCTATTCTATGTTCATACTATCATTTTTGGAAAGGTGGTCCTCAGAAAGTTTTTATATTCTCATTTGTCAGCCATGAGTTACAAAAGGTTGAGAACCCCTGAACAAAAAGACTGGATTCGATAGTGAGTAACATAATTGCGAATTTAGTAATGACATTTTGTACTCATAAGTTTGTATACACTGGCAGAAATTGTGAAATATCGGCATTGATTTTGACAATATGGCTGTCATACAGGCATACAAAACTCTGACTGTAATGTAAGTATATTGATAATTAATTAGCCATTAATCATCACATAGTTGTTTGGCTCATTTGTAAACCATACTGATAACAGAAATCACCTAAATGGCCCTGATCAAAAGTTAACATACCCTTGAATGTTTGGCCTTACAGACACACAAGGTGACATACACTGGTGAAAATATCATTAAAGGTTAATTAACCACACCTTTGGCATTTTAAATTGCAATTAGTGTCTGTGTGTAAATAGTCAATGTGTTTGTTAGCTTCTACGTGGCTGCACTCAGCAGGCTAAATACTGAGCCATGGGGAGCAGAAAATAACTGTCAAAAGACCTGGGCCCGGTTCCTCGATAACGTTCACTCTTAGCCCGCTAAGAAGACTCAAAAAGATATATCTTACCGAAGTTGTTTATCTTCTTAAGTGTGTTCCCCGAAGTCTCCCTTAGGAAACTTCTTAACACGCTGCCTCTTAAGTGCGACGTTACAAGGCGCTGTCCCAAGGGAAGGTGCTGAATGTGTTGTCATCGATTGCTCAGGAATCGATTTTTCAGTTCACGCGAGGTGCAATACCGTGTTAAGAAAGACAACACGTTCTATGTAAATGAAACATTCCTCAAATTATTCCAGTAACATATATTTTAGCATAGTTGAAGTTATCAGTAAAATATAGACTACTAATTCAATTATCAAATTGTCAGTAATGTGTTCACACGAGATGTTGTTATTGGTAGACGAACCGGGTATCCCTCGCTAACCATCCACTCTCCTCATCCCGTTGTCCCGCTTCTTGACGTGGGTTTAACGACTTCTAAAAATGATGTAATACACTTTTTATTTTTTTTTGGTTTACAGTTCCTAATCTGATTTTGGTATAAGTTTGTCTTTATAGTTGCTGAGCAACAGTCACACCAGTGACCGTGTCTGTGTGTGTTTGTACGCGCATGTTCATTAAAAATACTTGATCATCAACAAGATTGTATGTCATTCTGTCATCCTTAATGAGTCAACAACTGATTCTCTATTGCCAT
>JACXGM010038322.1:0-10864 GCA_016801145.1 Umbra pygmaea
GATGGGTGTTCCTCAAATACAGCTGCGGGCTACAGCCACCATCAGTTTCTCCAGTGATTCACCGTGAGCCTTCCCCCCGTCTCCTCTGTGCTCTACTTCTATTGGATAGTCGCTTCGCGTTCAACGGATTCATTTGCATAAAGCTGGGAATTTTCATCTTTTCTGTTGCGCAACATTTTCTCAAATGCAGTGCTGCCTTTCCGGGATGCTATGCGGGCACGTTGAAGTCGCGTGACGTCACACATAGGAATAGAGCGAGATGCGACGCGACAGACAGTCGTGTCGGAAAAGTGGATCCGTACCGTAAGGGTAGCATCGCGATACCACGCGACACCACACTTCAGTCGTGTCGGACAAGTGGATATGTACCATTATCCCTCCACAGACGCGTGTCAGTAAATTAGAGTACGAACTTGCGTTTTTGGGCGGTTCATCAAAAAAAAGGCGTGTTCCGGCGCGAACATTCCCTGGTGCTATCTTGCGGTTCCCGAAAACAATTCCACAACAGACAAGGAAAAACCTGGTTTAAAGTCAGTGGTGTGTTAGTAAGAATGCTATTTTAAGGGCGCATGCTTGGCCATAATGTAGCGTGTGCACAACGCGCATACACTTTGCTCCTCTCATCTACACAAGTGTATCAGTTCCCATTATTGCAATCCATAAATAATTGGAAGGAAAAATATTACCACATGAGGGAAATCATTGTGGTCTCCAAAGATGTGAAAAAATAGGCATACATCTAGTGTACACAATACCCAAATTATTCAGAATGAATTATTCACACTGATATACATCAACCGCAAGGGAACCCATTCAATCAACATACAAGTAATTTGCAATGCTAATAGTAAAATCACCCATGTCTTTGTGATTTACCCTGGCTCAAGCCACGACTAATTTATGGCAAACTCTGCCGTCTTTGAGGGGAATCCCCCCTTGGATGGGTGGTTGTGAAGGGGACAATGCTCTCCGTTAAAGACATTGCTATGATCACCATTTATGATGCCAGAGACAGTGCGTGAAATGCTGTTTTATCGAAAACACACACAGGCAGTGTAGCCTAAAGCGTGCGATACACTCAACGTTCCTGACCTGGCACGCGCCAAAGTGACGTCATGGGAGCACCGTAACTATTTATACTCGTGCATGGTGCTCGCGACACTAGTTGCAGTCTTCTCCTGAACAGAGGTGTCGCAACTGAGGAGAGGCTACCGACTTTGATATTTCTACAGACTAGAAGAAGAAGAAAAAGGTAAACAATGGCAGAACTGGCAGCAGCATTGATGTTATTGTCAATAGTGGCCAAGATTACCTTAACTGTGTTGTTATGCACCCTTTACAGTTATATTATGAACCATTAACTGTGTTATTATGAATCGTTTACTGTTCCCTCGAACTCGTCCATGCTTCCTGTTTCCGTTCAAGAGTTGTGCGTGCCCTTGGCTCGCACGCTTGAAATTCCCTGGTCAGGAAAATAGAGTTTACGGCAGGCATAAGGCAGGATGTCCACTGGACACGTTGAATGCATTGCGCCGGAAGTCATTCATTCTCAATGGAGCAATCTGCAAAGATCCATTTGCCTTGCGGGCTTTCGATGCGGTGCGCTGTGAGTGTCACATACGTTCAAATTATTCAACTTGTGCATTGTGACACTGTGCCGTTGTACAGCCGGATGTTGGAGTTCCCAAAAGAACGAGTAGCACAACACGATAATTACGGTCTTGCCTTGCGAAAGCAAATGTGCGTCAAGTCCGCACTATGCGGACACTTATGTCAGGTAAAAAGTAACGTGCGCTAAAATCCCGCCTAATTTTTTATTAGTAATCTTTTGCATGTTCGTGTGCTGCTGCGCTTCCCTGTGTGTGCAACTAGCATAGTGTGCACGCGCTGCGCCTATGCCATAGGTGCATTTGACTAATTTGCTGTCAAAATAACTATGACGTGCTGCACCATTGACTTTAGACCAGGTTTTTGTTATAGGTGCAGGTGCATTTGCTGTTTAAACAACATGGGCACCTGACGGGAAATTGACAACTGCATCGGTCTTAAACTAGCAAAGACACTTGCGTTCATACTTTGAGCTGCGTTGTGCCGGGTGCAAGATAGGGCCCCAAGAGTCACACCACTTTCAACAAATTAACATCAATATAAGCAGACTGCTTTTCATTTACCTGTGGGTTCTCTGAACTTACATTTTAACGTTGGTTAAGAGGAACTCCGTGGCTTTGTGAAATGAGAATTGGACCTCCCAAGGTGGGGAGAGAGTGTTGTCTGTTGCAATAGACTCAGGTAGACCATCTGCATGTTTACTCCATCTAATGATCCAAATACAGTGACACTGTCATTCACCTTCTATAGGAACTAGAACTGTTGTTGCATTTATGGATCAATTAAAGTATGTTTCTTCAGTAGGCACAAAACGAAGAGGAACACAGGAACATTTTTGTGCTTCTGTTTCAAAACTTTAGAAAACAGCACCTGTAGGCCTGGCGCCGCTCCTTCAACTCCTCCTTCCTGATGTGCTTCATAACTGGGTCAGTGTCATTGAACACCAGTGTAGCTTCAAAGAAAATACATTGCAAAACATATGATTATTGTTTTTGGTTTATGTATTTATATTTTAGTCATTTAGTAGATGGTCTTATTCAGAGCAAATTAGAGTGAGTGCATACATTTAAGAGAAACAAGGTTAAAACAACCACATCTCAGTACAGAGCATTCAATATTTGAAACAGTGAATGGGCAAATGTCAGTGACAGACTTATTTATATTATTGATTAATATACATTTTACTCAAAACAATGACAAAACAATTAAAAAATATAATAATGTATTCATTAACTGAAAAACCGAAAGAAAGAAAGCTATCAATATATTGTTGTTGTCCTTTACTGACCAACTGCGTCTCTTAGGACAACCGGATTATTACTCGACACTGAGCGATAGCAGGGGAAATGGAAAGTGTCTCCCTCTGGCGTTGTCACCACAACCTTGTTACAGAACCAGTCAACATCTGTTAAGGAGCAAAAGGGCTTTGTCTGCAACTCCACCAGTACAAGGCGGCCCAGCTTAGAAGACACCTTACAGGTAGACATCTGTTGAGAAAGACACCATAGCATTCATGTTTGCAAAAGTATATACCTTGCCTTCTTTCCAGTGATCTGAAATAAGTTAAATTGTGCTACTGTATATAGAATAATAATTATTGAAACATAATATTTGTCACGGTTTGTCATCTTAAGGTGTGGAGAGACAGAGACAGGCGTGAAGAATATACAAGCAATAATACTAAACCAAATGAGGGACAATAGGAAACCTGGGTAATGAAATTAACAAGAGGACGATCTATTGACTGAGGGATGACATGTGATATGGGCATGTGACCTGGAAGCGGGAACCAGAAACAAAACAACACACACAGGGTAGAACTCTAAATTAGGACACACAGGGAAGCAACTCAAAACGAAGGGGTTCACATCCTAGCCCACACTGGGCCGGATGTGACAATAATTAAAATTTGTGTTAGTATTTCGTAATTAATATGAACTGATTGTAAAATAACTGCAAATAGTGGCAATGGGTTACTCACCTCCCAAATGGTATGGCCTCCCTGATTGGGGATGAGGAGTCTGTCACTTTCTCCATCAGTGCCAATAAGTTTTATGTAGATAGGATTCGTTGAGCCAGCACCCAGAACATTTCCAGTGAACACATGTACTTTGTAAACGATGTTGGTGTTTCTGCAAACAAATAAACACAGTGACTGCTCCTGCAATAATATATATTTTCTACAATTTGTTGAGACAGATGACCAAGCAAGTTCGTTAGCTAGTGTGGTTCACTAATGTCACATGATGATCCAAACCTTTAGTTACCTTGACGATTTTAAAAATTGTTTAGTCAGCCACGAAGAATAAAAATTCAAGACAATATTAATTACATTCAACAGCAAAGTCAAAAAGCGGCTAAACATATTTCATTAAATATATGTAAGAATTAAGAATGTAAAAAGTGTTTTATGTTCAAATAAAAATATCACTATCCACTGTTCTTAGCACTACTGAGATGAAGGCTCTTTTATATGGTTTGTCGACAAGTTGTGCAAAATCAGGGATTTTCCCTCATGAAAGTGAACACCTTTAACAGACCTTTGTAGTTCTTTGCAATGAGGAAGACTTTTTCTAAACACGGAGTGCTATAAGGAAATGCATATTTTCAATCATGTATAGGAATCTTGAGATCAATATCATGTTGTTCAATAGAAACTACATGTTTATAAAAAATTACAAAAATGCTATTGGGGTATTCCTACTTCTGGAATATTTATGAATATTTTATTTGTAAAACTTTAGTGATCGATTAGTACAATCTTAAATAGCATAAATAAATACACAGTACTAAAAACATATATAAAACAATTAAAAATTGTTAACATAAAAATCTAAAATATAATACAAGTTTTAATAAAATGTAACAATAAATAAACATTTCCATGTACAGTATATAATTTCCATATTTATCCTCCCAATTTGTCATGTCCAATTCCTCTTTAAGCAATGTATCATTAGGAACCCAGGAGAAACTTTTCCACATATTAAGCAATTCCATCAGGGCATTTAACGTAATTTAAATAATTGATTTATTTATCTTATTATGATTGAAATTACACCTATTTCGCTATAAAGGGCACATCTGTTTTATCTAGTCCATGTTACCTACACAATTTCATTTGAGTCTTTGCTTTTAACCTAAACTTTTCATTAACAACTCCAACAAGATTTTTCCACACAAAATCAGCCAGTATTAATAATGCAGGCATTGGATAAGTCAAAATAACCTAAAAGTAAGACAACCATATTCTGATTTAAAGATCAAGGGGTGGAAACCATAGATTGTATATTATCACTGGATAGAGCCATGTGTGACGTCACCCATTGGTTTGTGAAGATCTGATTTGGGTCATTTAATATGCCGTTACGGGCGCAGACATCTTGGTTGCGGATGTGACGATTTTAGACGAGATTGAGGAGTAATCTAGCCAGCTAACTGATAATATTTGGGATGCTAACAAAAAACTGTATTAAAACAAAATGTAAACCAAAATGTAACGTAACTTACTGGAAAAACTGAAATGCCAACTCCTTTGACTGTCTTGTCATACAACCAAACACCATAGCCAAGCCTTAAACGTCCCTTTGCTTTATCGCTGATCTTAAAATAAAAAAATGAACATCATGATAAATTGCAGAAGGCCTAAATCTAGCGATTGAGACCATATATTTATTATGAAAATGTTTACTGAGGTAATAAATCAAGTGAGACATGTCTCTCATTCTCATAGACTATTACAGAAACCGAGCTCTTTTGCAAGAGGGTGGTCAAATCTGCAAAAAAGATAACAAACAGCACTCTCCCCTCCATTGAGGACATTTACACTGACAGGTCCAGAAGCAGAGCATCGTGTATTATGAAGGACCCCACTCACCCAGCAAACTAATTTTTCGACACCCTACCCTCGGGCAGGAGGCTAAGAAGCATGAAAGCAAAAACACAAAGACTCAAATCTAGCTTCTTTCCCAATGCTGTGAGACTCATGAATTCCCTTCCTCAGTGATTTTATCTCTTTCTCTTATTTTATTATTTATTCCTCTTATTTGCTGTGCTGTGCCGCCTTGTCATAATTTGTGCTGCTTTGTCATAAATTACGTGCTGCCTTGTCAAAACGCTGCTCTGACTTTATAGGGCGAGTCAATGCATTGCTGTCTTAACTTGTTTACTTAGTTATATTAACGGGTTTTAAGGGTTTATTAACAAGTTCTGTTTTATCTAGTGCTTTTTAGAATTTATCTTATTTAAATTATCTTTTAATAAATTGCATAGTGTATATTATTATACATTTTTATATGGTACGCTGCTGGACCTGAGTACATGTTTCGTTCTCATGTGTTAACATGTGTAGAATGACAATAAAATAAAATATCTATATCTAATATCTATCATCTATCTAGAACATATTGTAAATGACTTATTTAACCTATCTTTCAGTTCTTCTTCTTATCGATTTTATTGGCGGTTGACAAACAACAAAATGGTGTATTACTGCCACCGACTGGTATGGAGTGTGGATCAAAATGCTCTGTTTTTATATCCTCTCCCACAAACTAGTTGCCCTGAGATACTGAAAAAGAAACCTATAACATTTGTTCACTGATTGAGTTTGTAATACATCTCTTAATATAAATTGCATTATTATTATTTCTAGATTTAGCCTTAGAATCCTCCTTTCCGACTCATATTTCTGACAGTAAACCATAACATGTTCCACATTTTCTTCTTGCCGACAAAATACATTCCTGTGTCATGTTTTCCCAATATATAAAGTGTACTGTTTAATCTTGTATGTCCAAATCTTGTAGTGGAAAATAATCCTTATACGATGGAGAAATATCTGTTCTCCAAGTTCAAAGAATTATTCCATACAGCAGTTCTTATGATCCAAAAAGACTTTATTGAGCAAACATAAAGCCGAGCATCTTCAGCATCAGAATACCCAAAGAATACCAGAGATATCAAAGTTGTACAGCCATTTTATATGAACCCTTATCAGTTATGCCCACCCATATGATAATTACTGGGGCGGCCCTGATCAACCTCGTGACCTTTTCAACCATTGACTTTCACTATCTCAAACCATGATGTAATTGGTCATCTCTTTATGTTAATTTATGTTAATGTGTTCACACCTGTGTATATGTGCTCTCGGATGCCCTTGACAGGAACATCCCATGATGTACTTGGTGGCACGGAACCCAGAACTCCTTAAACAATGAAGCTTTCAGGCCTGTTTACTCCCAACAGTTCTACCTGAGGCCTTGAGGCCTCCTGCTTAAGGTTATTTCAATGCGCCATTGTGACTTGATACTATTGCATTACCAGGTGTTCATATAACAGATTAATAATTATACTGTCTACAAAAACAGTGAGGCCTTCAGACCTCCTTTAGTTCTAACAGGCTCTAATTGTGTTTCAATACATGTCTTTTCAGCTCATATGTTTCCAATATAGGTATGTTCATAATACTCAAAAGTTGTGCTCATTACACTGTTATTTATAATGCATTGATTAACATATCACTTGATTAAACACATGATTAATATATTGATTACATAATTAATATATTGTTCAATACTTCAACGTGACACTCAGGGTGTAGATATAAGGCATTTTATCCCTTGCATTATTTGAGTTGATAAAAGTGTATCTAATTGTTATTTTGACCATGTCTGCAAATAAATGCTCTGAATGACGATATTTGAATTTAGAATTAGGGAGAGATTGTGTCAGTAGGTTATGGAATAATAAAAACACATGTAAACACATGTATTAGTAGTAAAACCATAGATACTTTTGATTTTGATCTTTTATTTTTTTTCAGAGGTATTGTCACGGTGTGGGTTATAGATGAGAGAGGGAGACCCGAATGCAGGACGAAGGTTGTTTGTCATCATTGTTTTAATGTTTCAAAGCTCTGGGATAGTACATCCGATGTAATGTCAAGGACAAGGCATAAAGCAAGAGCACCTAGAAATAACTAACAAGCAACATGCTCTTGAAGCGGCACGAACACTGCTAAAATATAGTTAAGGAAACGTACGCCTAAACTTTCTCTCACATGAAACATAACACTTACTCGTAGTATTCCGGATAGCTTCTTAACACACATAACGAAACATAAGGCACACCTGTATACAGAATTGTAAGATCACAATGAGGAAACCTAACTAAATAATATACATAATAAATAACTAAAATACTAAAGGAGTCCATGTCTCAGTTTATGCATCACAGCCCACACTGGGCTGGATGTGACAGTAGCCCCCAAAAGGCCACCACACCGGGGTAGCCAAACCAAAAAAACAACCCCCAAACAGTACTCAAGTAGCCCCCCAACCACTCACCGAGGTGGCGGGTCAGCCGGTGGTCTCAGCAGGCCAGGCAGTGGTTCAGGGGGTGAGGGCCCTGGGACAGGCCGGGCAGGGGGGCCTGGGACATGCTGGGCAGGGGGCCCTGAGACATGCTGGGCAGGGGGCCTTGAGACAGGCAGTTCAAATGGCCCTGGGACAGGCAGTTAAAGGGGCCCTGGGACAAGCAGTTCAGGGGAACCTGGGACAGGCAGGTCAAGGGGGCCTGGGACAGGCAGTTCAGGGGACCCTGGGACAGGCAGGTCAAGGGGGCCTGAGACAGGCTAGGCAGGGAGCCCTGGGACAAACAGTGCAGGGAGCCCTGGGACAAACGGAGCAAGGGGCCCTGAGAACAACGGAGCAGAGGGCCCTGTCGTCACCATAGCCGGGGGCCCTGTTGTCACCGTAACAGGGGGCCCTGTCGTGGCTGATCAAACTTTGATTTACTGTCCTTACAACAAGTCAAAATGAGGCTCAGTAGTGTGTGTGGCCCCCGTATGACCTCCCTACAACGCCTGGGCATGCTCCTGATGAGGTGGCAGATGGTCTCCTGAGGGATGTCAAGTCAAGTCAAATTTATTTATAGAGCACAGGTTTAACACAACCGTAGTTGATCCAAAGTGCTATACAGTACAATAAAATTAATTAAAATATATTAAGGAGAAAGTAGAAAAATGGAAGTATCAAAACCATTCAGTATCATTAAGTAAATATACATATATACATAACATAGAACACAGACTAATTTAAAATACATACACAACATTACTGGAATGCAAGAGAGTAAAAATAGGTATTTCAACTGGTATTAAAAGCAACCAGAGATGGAGAGGTCCTGATGCCCAAAGGTAAATTGTTCCAGAGCTTTGGGGGCGACTACTGAGAATGCTCGATCACCTTTTGATTTGCACCGAGAGCGGGGGACAGTTAAAAGTGACTGATCACAAGATCTTAGTGACCTAGAGGCTGTGTATGGCCTAATAAGATCACAAATATAATCTGGGGCTGAACTATGAAGAGCCTTATAGGCAAAGGTTGGATCTTAAAGTCAACCCTAAATTTTATTGGTAGCCAATGCAATGATGCAAGAACGATCCCTTTTCTTAGTTCTCGTTAACAATCTGGCTGCTGAATTTTGAACCATCTGTAACCGAAACAGTGTAGTTTGAGGTAGGCCAACGTACAGTGAATTACAGTAGTCCAATCGAGACAAAATTAGTGCATGAAGATTGTTATGATCAATGGTATCAAATGCGGCACTTAAATCGAAAAGTATCAGGATAACAGAAGACCCAGAATCAATGGACAATAGAACGTCATTTGAAACCTTCAGCAGTGCTGATTCAGTGCTATGCAGTGTTCTAAAACCAGATTGAAATGAGTCTAGAATCTGTCCTCCCAGACCTGGACTAAATCATCCGCCAACTCCTGGACAGTCTGTGGTGCAAAATGGCATTGGTAAATGGAGTGAGAAATTATGTCCCAGATGTGCTCAATTGGATACAGGTCTGGGAAACGGGCGGGCCAGTCCAAAGCATCAATGCCTGCCTTTTGCAGGAAATGCTGACACACTCCAGCCACATGAGGTCTAGAATTGTCTTGCATTAGGAGGAACCCATGGCCAACCGCACCAGCATATGGTCTCAAAAGGGGTCTGAGGATTGCATATTGGTACCTAAGGGCAGTCAGGCTACCTCTGGTGAGCACATGGAGGACTGTGCGGGCCCCCAAAGAAATGCCACCCCACACCATTACTGACCCACCACCAAACCGGTCATGCTGGAGGATGTTGCAGGCAGCAGAACGTTCTCCACGGCGTCTCCAGACTCTGTCACGTCTGTCACATGTGCTCAGTGTGAACCTGCTTTTATCTGTGAAGAGCACAGGGCGCCAGTGGCGAATTTGCCAATCTTGGTGTTCTCTGGCAAATGCCAAACGTCCTGCACGGTGTTGGGCTGTCAGCACAACCCCCACCTGTGGACGTCGGGCCCTCATACCGCCCTCATGGATTCGGTTTCTGACCGTTTGAGTGGACACATTCACATTTATGGCCTGCTGGAGGTCATTTTGCAGGGCAGTCTTGTAGAGCTCCTCCTGCTCCTCCTGCTCCTCCTTGCACAAAGGTGGAGGTAGCGGACCTGCTGCTGTGTTGTTGCCCCCCTATGGCCTCCTCCACGTCTCCTGATTTACTGGCCTGTCTCCTGGTAGCGCCTCCATGCTCTGGACATTACACTGACAGACACAGCAAACCTTCTTGCCACAGTTCGCATTGATGTGCCATCCTGGATGAGCTGCACTACCTGAGCCACTTGTGTGGGTTGTAGACTCTGTCTCATGTTACCACTAGAGTGAAAGCTCTGCCAGCATTCAAAAGTGACCAAAACATCAGCCAGGGAAGCATAGGAACTGAGAAGTGGTCAGTGGTCACCACCTGCAGAACCACTCCTTTATTGGGGGTGCTTGCTAATTGCCTACAGGTCCTTCTCAAGAAATTAGCATATTGTGATAAAGTTCATTATTTTCCATAATGTAATGATAAAAATTGAACTTTCATATATTTTAGATTCATTGCACACCAACTGAAATATTTCCGTTCATTTATTGTTTTAATACTGATGATTTTGGCATACAGCTCATGAAAACCCAAAATTCCTATCTCAAAGAATTAGCATATCATGAAAAGGGTCTCTAAACGAGCTATTATCCTAATCATCTGAATCAACTAAATAACTCTAAACACCTGCAAAAGATTCCTGAGGCTTTTAAAAACTCCCAGCCTGTTTCATTACTCAAAACCGCAATCATGGGTAAGACTGCCGACCTGACTGCTGTCCAGAAGGCCATCATTGACACCCTCAAGCAAGAGGGTAAGACACAGAAAGAAATTTCTGAACAAATAGGCT
>JACXGM010038323.1:0-10864 GCA_016801145.1 Umbra pygmaea
TTGGTCTGTTGGGGTCTAAAATTGCTCTGTTGAGGACTAAAGTTGGTCTTTTGAGGCCTAAAGTTGGTCTGTTGGGGTCTAAAATTGCTCTGTTGAGGACTTAAAGGAACATTCCAGCCATCAAACACCTCAAAATCATTTTCCAGGTCATTTAAAAAAAAACACCCTAACCGGCCATCGTAAGTTTGTGAATTTGTATCCCAGTGGCATCACTGGGATAACTACAGCGGAGGAAATCAGTTGACTTCCGTATCTGTTCTCGTCACGCCCCTGAATTGAGTTGATTGGATGGTAAAACTGCACACTTTGTGCAGGAATATTACGCATTTCATTCTTCCATAAATAGCTACATAGCGATATATGAAGAGTTACAGATGGATTTCTTTCAACAATGGCGAGTGCAAGTGAGTAAGTACCTGAAGAGCTGGACAATTTCAACTTTGATCAAGTGTTATTGATTGGTAATATCCAACCATACATTTGAGCTGGAATATAGTGAGGAAGAAATATGGGAAGGGCTCCTGCCCAACTTTATCGGTTGAATCAATATAGCCTCTGGTTTGCTGCTGTCCACCGCGAGCTCTCAGTGGCAACAGAGACATAAGTTTTTTTGTTAAGAGTGAGACAAGGAAATGATTTAGCTTTCATCAATCTCCAGCCAAGAAGATGAGTAAATCTGTTTGTTAGATCAACCAGTTACCACGCTGACATGGACCAAGATGTTTTGGAAATGTTCTATTCATTATCCTGAAAAACAACTGGACAAACCAGCCAGGCCCATGTGGTGTAACACTAACAGGTAGTCATTGGATTATTTTGTGTAAATAGTTCTAAAAATAGCAGGTAAATGAATATGAATATTTTTTAGAATATTTCAGACCATGGAAAAATGTTAACTAGATAGGTGATTGATCTCCTTGGTGTGTAATTGTCATTCAAACTTTCCGTAAAAGACACAAACTCTCTAGGTCCTAATGGAAGCCAATTGGCGATTTTACATGGCTGGGTGTGAAGACTAATTTGTGTAAATACTTGTAAAAAATGCAGGTGAATGAATAATGAATGTTTACAGAATATTTCTAAGCATGTTAACCAGACAGGTGATTGATCTACTTGGTGTGTAATTATCATTTATCGGTGACAGAAATATATTGGTGACAGATTATGGTTAAATCTGTACAGTACCTACTGAAGGGCATAATATAGCTCATATCAAATGATTATTGTGACTCATCAATTTTATTAGTTTGGTGTTTTGATAGCTAATAGGCCAAGGGCTAAGCTAATTAGCATGTCTAGTTTGTGCAGTTGTGTGATCATTTCAGCTTTATTCCAAAATGTATCAGTGACAGATTATGGTTAAATCTGTACCTACTGAAGTCAGACAAGGCATATTCCTCTTGGACTATATTGTGACCATTTGTAAAGACTACAAGATTCGTCCAGCCAGTATCTTTATAGCTTATGATAAATTCATTTTAAACTAAGCATCTCGCAGGGCGAGGTGCAAAGTTCGCATTGAATTCTTTACCTTGTGGTATATCAACTATAAACTGAACAGAAGCGCCCAAACAGCAATCTCAACTGTTTTCAGAAAAAATGGCAGAAAAAGCACTTTATACAGTCATATGTAAAAGTTTAGGCACCCCTGACAATTTCCAAGATTTTCATTTATAAATAATAGGGTGTTTGGATCAGCAATTTCATGTTGATCTGTCAAATAACTGAAGGACATAGTAATATTTCGGTAGTGAAATGAGGTTCATTGGATTAACAGAAAATGTGCAATATACATCAAAACAAAATTAGACAGCTGCATAAATTTGGGCACCCATGTCATTTTGTTGATTTGAACACATGTAACTACCTAGCAGTGATTAATTGGAACACACAATTGGTTTGGTGAGCTCATTATGCCTTGAACTTCATAGACAGGTGCATCCAATCATGAAAATGTATTTAAGGTCGCCAATTGCAAGTTGTTGTTCTCTTTGACTCTCCTCTGAAGAGTGGCAACATGGGGGCCTTGAAACAACTCTAAAATGACCTGAAAACATAGATTGTTCAACATTGTGGTTTAGATGAAGTTGCAGAGATTTAAGCTGTGAGTGTTCACTGTGAGGAACATAGTGAGGAAATGGAAGACCACAGACACACTTCTTGTTAAGGCCAGAAGTGGCAGGCCAAGTAAAATATCGGAGTGGCAAAGGCGAAGGATGTTGAGAAAGAAATAGCCCACAGACCACCTCCAAAGACCTACAACATCATCTTGCTGCAGATGGTGTCACTGTGCATCATTCAACAATTCAGCACACTTTGCACAAGGAGAAGCTGTATGGGAGAGTGATGCAGAATAAGTCTTTTCTCCACACACACCACAAACAGAGTAGCTTGAGGTATGCAAATGCACATTTGGAAAAGCCAGCTTCATTTTGGCAGAAGGTGCTGTGGACTGATGAAACACAGATGAAGTATTTGGTCATAACAAGGGGCATTATGCATGGCGGCAAAAGAACACATCGTTCCAAGACAAACACTACCCACTGTAAAATTTGGTGGAGGTTCCATCATGCTGTGGGGCTGTGTGGCCAGTGCCGGTACTGGGAATCTTGTTAAAGTTGAGGGTCAAATGGATTCCACTGAATATCAGCAGATACTCCATCAAACCTAACTGAACTGGAGAGGTTTTGCAAGGAAGAATGGTCCAAAATACCTTCATCCAGAATCCAGACACTCATTACCGGCTATAGGATGCATCTAGAGGCTGTTATTTCTGCTAAAGGAGGCTCAACTAAATATTGATGTGATATTTCTGTTGGGGTGCCCAAAATTATGCACCTGTCTAGGTTCGTTTTGACGCATATTGCACATTTTCTGTTCATCCAATAAACCTAATTTCACTACTGAAATATTACTGTGTCCTTCAGTTATTTGAGAGATGAAAATGAAATTGCTGTTCCAAACACCCAATTATTTATAAATTAAAATCATGGAAATTGTCAGGGGTGCCTAAACGTTTGCATTCAACTTTATCACATTAATCAGTCTAGGGTAACGTTTTTAAACACTATATTGAAAATGTTTTATATACTCTGGAATTGTCCTTTAAGTTGGTCTGTTGGAGTCTAAAGTTGGTCTGTTGGGTCTAAAATTGTTTTGCTGATATATTCCCTGGTTTTCTTTCTTCTGCTTGTTCATGATTGATTCCTGGAATCATTCAAACATGGTGCCAGAAAAACATGGAATTTAATAAAAGTATGCAGAATGTTTGCAATGCTTTTACCTAGTACAACAGGTAGATGGTTAATAATTTTCTCATCACCAGCGCAGTAAATGATAGGCAGGTTTTTAATGCATCTCTGCAATGTGAAACATGGTGCAACGTGAGCTGAAGAGCAGTGTAGGAAGTGACTCTGAGCTTTCTGTTCCCATGTAGTTTCAGATGCATACTGATGTTCACACCTCTGGGTCAAGAAAGGATACAGCCTCTTGTGGTCTGCATCTTTCTGGGTCTTAAAAGGAAGTTGATGACGGAAATAGAGCCTAACATTGTCTTCGTTGTCACGCTAAGCTTGGGCATTGCGTATGTGAAAACAAAGTACCTTTTTTCTCATGGTATAGGCCCCGCTTCTCGTTTATGTACTTTTTATTTAGGAAGGGGCTATTCTTTGAACTGGGGATAATATGAGCATTTAATTGCATGTGTTCCTTTTTCATCCATTTAAAATCATGTGTGTAAAGACGTAGGTGTTCTTATTAATACCCGTATGGTCTCATAATGCAGAACCCTGCTGGGCTAGCCTAGCCTGGGTACAAGTGTCTTCCACTACGGTTCTCTTCTGGTACACTGTCATTTAAAAGGAATGTAAAGGAATGTGAGCTGAAGACACTGGTACCCAGGGTAGTTGTAGTCTACTCATCCTCGTTCACCACTACCTGTTTGAACATGATACACAACAATGAAAGACGGAACAGTTGGGAGCTTTGAGAGTGATTCACGTACAAGGAACTTGTTAAAAAAGGCTTCGGGTGCAGTCGGATCTCTACACAACATTATTGGTGCCCAAAAATGTGAAGATGTGTATTATTTCTATATTGTTTACATAATATGTACAGTGGGCTCCAAAATTACTGGCGCACCTGACTGGCGATGCCCAAACAATACTGTAAAAACATAAGCAATATAATTATAGAGATAAACTCAAAATACAAACGTGAGACTTACTGTACTTCATTAATGTTGCAATAGAACCAACCAATATAATACAATTATTTACCACAAAAGAAATTTCACCAAAATCAAGGTTTTATAATTATTGGCACTCTTTATTCAGTACTTAGCATGTCTTCCTGTTATGTTTGACAAAGTTAAGGAACACATTTGGAGGGATTTTGGACCATTCCTCTATGCAGATCCTTTCAACATCCTTCACATTCTTGGGTTTGCACTTATCAACTGCCCTCTTCAACTCAGCCCACAAGTTTTTGATTGGATTGAGGTCCGGCGACTGAGATGGCCAAGGGAGAACATTGATTTTGTTGTCACGGAACCATTTCTGTGTGGATCTTGAGATATGTTTTAATTCATTTTCTTGTTGAAAAGTCCACCTACCGCCAAGTCTCAGCCTTCTGGCAGAGGCAACCAGATTGTCAGACAAAATTGCCTGATAATTGTGGGAATTTATTATGCCATCAATCTTGACCAGTGCCCCTGGACGTCTGGAATTTAAGCAGCCCCAAAACTTTACTGACCCACCACCATATGTAACTGTGGGTATGAGGTGCCTCTCCTGTTGACACCAAGATGCCAGCAAGGCATGAAATTATTTCATGCTGATTCTTGGGGATTTTGTTGCTTCTCTCACCATCCTCCTCCCTATCCTGGGTGGCAAAATGCAAATGTGTCCTCTACCCATGATGATTTCAAATTTTGTATAATTTCCCTGAGAGTGCACAGTGGTATATTCAATCGTTTGTGGATTGTGTTGTAGCCATTACCAGATTTATGAAGCTCTATGACCATCTGTCTCTTATAAACTGCCAGTTCTTTCGTTTTCTTCATGGTGTTGGATGACAAAGGGATATTGCATGCATGTTACCTAATATGTGTACCCTAGTGGAACAGGAATTGATGTAATGGCTCAATATGGTTCCTATAGACTTAGATTAACTTAAATAAGTGAAATTTCATTGCTGGTTTAATTTTGGTAGATACAATAATCTTTAAGGGTGCCATTGATTGTGAATCCTTGATTTGGAGGACATGGATTTTTTATTTAATCATTGAATGATTTTGGTTGGTTCCATTAACACATTAATAAAGTACAGTATCTCACATGTTTGTATTTTGAGTGTCTCTATACACTGTAAAAAGATATTTGACTCAGTTAAGTTGCAGCAACTTTAGGAAAGTTGCGCCAAGTTTAGGAGTTAAGTCCACATAGGAGTGAACTTAACTCCAACTTTCCTAAAGTTGCCGCAACTTAACTGAGTCAAAGCATTTTTTCCAGTGTAATTGTATTGTTTATATTTATTACAGTATTGTTTGCCAGTCAGGGGTGCCAGTAATTTTGGAGCCCACTCTGTCTTATAAATGTAGGCTAGATATTATTTTGTACATTGACATTGTTTACAACCACCAGAGTCAGCTTTTTTTAAATGAAGTATATTCAGTTCTGACATGGAATGACAGTTAAACACATCTCCTGAGGCCCAATAGTTTACAGTATAATCTAGTACATGGGTCTACAATCCTGGTCTTGGACAGGTTTCTGTCCTGATTATTTTCACCCCAACTACAATTTAGAACACCGGATTTTACCAATTAGCTGTCTGATAAATTGTATGAGGCAACATGATGTGTGGTTGGAGGGAAGGGGGCCTCTAACCTGCTTAGGAGGTCATCCTTTGGATGGGTTGTGAAACGGGTGTCCTGACCTTCTGTGTTCATTAAAGATCCCATGTTTTTTGGTAAGAGCAGGGGTGTTAACCCCGGTGTCCTGGACAGATTGGTATCTGTCATCATTCTTTTCATAATTTTTAGCAGACTCTGTGATACAGGGCTGGACCTACAGCTATCAGCGGATTGAAGTGCACAGCAAAGGCCATTGTTATCTGCTGGCCAGGATCTGACCTTGTGACCTCTGACCACAGGCTGCTGCAACATCACTTCCTGTGTTCCGGTTCACAATCACACTGCATTTACACATACGAGCGATAAGGCTAGAGACATGGAAGTGATCGTGAGAACTGAGCAATTTACACACAATCCCTTCGTGTACAGAGCCACCCTATCTCCTATATAGTGCACTACTTTTGACCAGAGCCCTATATATACATATTATATAGGGAATAGGGTGTAGGTTGGGATGTGGGCGATGCTTGGGTTGTTGACCTTCTGAACCAGCTGGTACAGGTTGTGACCTCATGGATGTGTGAAACTGGTGTGGTCGACCTGACCTCAGCACGTAGATCAACAGTCCAGTTGGGTGGTGGGAACCCAGAACGAGAGACAAGGCAGCCTAAATGAGAGGGAAGCAGCAGGACATACATCTGAGCTGAATTAAGATGAGCTCATTGTGTACTGCAGTGGGTTTAATGGAGAACGCCCAGGCTGTTCTCTTCCATTCCAGCAGGCCCCTGTCATCTCGGCCCCGGGGCCATCGCACATCCAGTCTCCTGCACTGCACCGTAACACACACGCATCTCTTAGATATAGCTGCCCTCTGGGGAACCCTGGGATATCACAGTGTGGACAGTATCACAGACGTGGCCATCTGATGAGGATGATTACGGATGAGAGATAGTACAGGAATCATCCACCTGAGTATCTCTCCTCCTGCTCCTCGTTCTCGTCCTCCTGTCATCTCTTCTTCCACTCCACCTCCTCTTTTCTTCTAATAAATGTCAGCCAGTGTCGAGAGCCATTAGTGCTGATTTATTTGATCAGATTGGTATTATTTCCTAGGTCCAAACCCCACGGCAGGATCCTCCCTGCCACTGATTAAAGGCAGTAAATCAGGGGCCAGTCCTGCGTGGTGTTTACGGAGCGAGCCAGGCAGCTGCAAGCGGTTTGAGGACGTTGTTTCTCCGTGTGTTTACCTCTGTTCCCATGGTGACACGCACCGCCATCTCCCGAGCGTCTGGAACTTGGCCCCGGGCTGTTTTGGTTACATTTGAAAGTTTAGCGCTGCTGCGTCTAGTAGAGTTAGCAGGGACTACACCCAGCCCAGCTCAGGGGCAGAGGACAACACTGTTCAGGTCAGGCGAAAGGAGAGGAGAGAGTGAGAGTGAGAGAAAGAGAGAAGGAGGAAATGAAGTGGGGGCTAGGGGGCAGGGAGGGGTTTTGGATACGGAGAGAAGCCAAGAACATTACATCAGTGCTGGAGCAGGGTCAAAGGTCAGGATATGAGTCAAGCGACTGACTCCCCCCCCCTTCCATTCTTGGAAAGGTGCCAAGCCCATTGTGCTCAACTCCCTGGTGCTTGAGTTGGATCTGCGCCTGGGACAGCGAGGCTTGATGTGTGAACATGCGTCCTGGTTGTATGTGCGTGTGTCAGTGTGTTTCTCTGGCTCTGCAGAGCCTGGGAGGTGTAGTTCAGACCTGGCAGGTTTAGTTTAGACCGGGGAGAATTAGTTTAGACCTGGGAGGTGTAGTTTAAAATGAGAGGTGTAGTTTAGACCTGTGAGGTGTAGTTTAAACTGGGAGGTGTATTTTAGACCTGGGAAGTGTAGTTTAATCTGGGAGGTGTATTTTAGACCTGGGAGGTGTAGTTTAGACCTGAAAGGTATAGTTTAAACTGGGAGGTGTAGTTTAAACTGGGAGGTGTAGTTTAAACTGGGAGGTGTATTTTAGACCTGGGAAGTATAGTTTGGTCTGGGAGGGTAAGTTTAGTCTGGGAGTAGTTTAGACCAGGGAGGTGTCGTTTAGACTAAGATGTATAGTTTAGACCTGGGATGTGTAGTTTAGACTAGGAAGTGTAGTTTAAAGACTATGAACCTGGAGTACAGTCTGGTGATACAGGGGGTTGCAGGACTTTGTTCAAATCACTGCCAGGACAGCTACACAGACCCAAACCAAAAAGAACAAGAGTGTGTATTATCGAAATTCCTGATTTTGTCTCTGTATTGGTATAGTGTTAAAAATAATAAGAAAACAGAATAACCGTAAATCATCCTGAAAAGTAATCAAAATTTGAGCATGTTGTAATGCTACCATGCCCCAATCAGTGTACTGTACATGGTGACAGAATATCTGACCAGTTGGATTGACCCAAACTATGTAGAGATTCAGTAGGCATAGCCTTGCTACAAGGACTGACCATCGTAAGCAGGCCTGGCTCTCCAGATAAGGCAGGCTACTGTATGTGCACATTGCCCACAAGATTTGGCATAAGCAGAGCAGAACTTTTTAACTTACTGCCAATGACCACATTAAAGACAGATTGACCAAAAATCCCAGAATGAATTTGAAAACAAATCAAACATTGTTAAACCACTGGCATTCTGCTGTGTTGTGCAATCAAGACTTGTGGCCAAGTGCCAGAATGAAATTGGAGTGAAGCATATATACAACATTGTAAACCAACATCACCAGTATTAATCTCTTTATCTATTTTCCAATGTCATTCATATTTTAACCATTTGTACATGATTACAAACATGTAAATATTTAATAATTTAAGACTTGAGATGTCTTTATCCTTCTAAAACCTATGTAATGTTTACTTTGGCAATATAAACAAAGGATTCCTACATTATGCAAATAAAGCCCATGTGCAGAAAAATAACTTTGAGAGGAAATAATGGAGAATGGCGGTGAGTGAAACCTGTTAATTACAAATACAAAGGGTTGTCCTTCCAAAGTCTGTGAAGATGAATGCACGGACTGTAACTCTCTCTGGACGAAAGCATCTTGTAAATTACAAACATTTAAATGTGAAATGTAATTTTCTAATGTAAGTCAGACTGTCGGGTCAGAACTAACTGTTGCCACACACACACACACACACACGGAGACACACACGCGGACACACACGCGGACACACGCGGACACACACGCGGACACACACACGGACACACACGCGGACACACGCGGACACACACACGGACACACACACGGACACACACACAAACACACTTCTCGCCATGCTCTCATACACTAGCCACTCATAAATTCACAATGCACGCAGTCACTGAGTCCCTGTCTACAAGCTGCATGTTGGGCGTTTAACATAAAAAATGTCTTCCTCTATAAAGCCTTCTGACAGAGAGCTGAGTTTAACTACAGGAGAAGCCCTGTCAGGTAGGGGTACTTGTTTTCTGTCCCCTCTTATGGCCGGCGTGGCTGGTGCAGCATGCGTCCCCGTGCAGGTTAGCTGTGCTGACAGACACGAGGGCAACCTGCAACCCTTCAAAGACTCCTTTCTTCTCGTTCGTGTGAGCTCCAGCCAGTAGCCCTGACCTGATTTTCCTTAAAACAAACATGTATGCACACACAAATAGAGCAGTACACACGTGTGCCCAACAAACACCTTTTTGCTAAGGTAGTGACTATAGCCTGGTATTAGTTATTGACTAGTGAATATTGTTTGATGTTAGCATAGGTGTACATTTAGGGTGGGACGGTGGGGACATGTCCCCACCAATGTTAAGGAATCATGTAATTGTCCCCACCAATAATTGCGAGTAGTCTAAATGTATTTTTCCATTATTTTCACTTTTGGCTACACGTGTTAACACTCTCGAGGGCAGAGTTGCTCCTGACTGACAGGAGATTGCTGATCAGTTTTGTTATTTACCGGACTGCAGGCTGCCAGGAGTAGTGTGTGTCAGTGAGCAAGGCAAAGTGCTGATTATTAACGTCATCGTAAATAATAACCTATAGTCAAAATATATTACACTTAATGCATATTTTTGTTCAAAATATCAAGTATTGCTAACATAACGACCCACTGCAAGCTCGATACATTAATTGTCTTGCATTGAGAAAATTTAGCAGTTGGAAGATATACTAGTAGTACTGTAGTAGTTGCAAACTTAATAACTGGAGGTTTTGTATTAGTGACGTGTAAATCATGAAGGATTCGTTCTTTTTTTCAGTGAACTTGGTGTACTGATTCACTGCTCTTAATGATTGTTTCATGTGAGACACTTTTGTGAATCACTTCATGCTGCGGTTGCAGACGACTCATTGTTTGAGACCCAGTGCGCGTGCCATTCCCTCGATATTCAGCAGAATGCATCAGTCCCCTGCGAAGCAAAAATAGAAGTTTCTGCATCACCAATGTTGAAACCAAACCTATGCTTGACTAGTGAATATAGACTGATGTTAGGACAACAGCTTGACAAGTGAATATAGACTGATGTTGGGACAACAGCTTGACTAGTGAATATAGACTGATGTTTGGACAACAGCTTGACCAATGAATATAGACTGATGTTAGGACAACAGCTTGACTAGTGAATATAGACTGATGTTAGAACAACTGCTTGACTAGTGAATATAGACTGATGTTGGAACAACAGCTTGACAAGTGAATATAGACTGATGTTGGGACAACAGCTTGACCAATGAATATAGACTGATGTTAGGACAACAGCTTGACTAGTGAATATAGACTGATGTTAGAACAACTGCTTGACTAGTGAATATAGACTGATGTTTGGACAACAGCTTGACTAGTGAATATAGTCTGATGTTAGGACAACAGCTTGACTAGTGAATATAGACTGATGTTAGGACAACAGCTTGACTAGTGAATATAGTCTGATGTTAGGACAACAGCTTGACTAGTGAATATAGACTGATGTTTGGACAACAGCTTGACAAGTGAATATAGACTGATGTTAGGACAAATGCTTG
>JACXGM010038324.1:0-10864 GCA_016801145.1 Umbra pygmaea
CCGGACCCTGAGGAAGATTGTGGAGAAGGACCGATTCCAGACCTTGGATGACCTGCGGAAGCAGTGGACTGAGTCTGGAGTACAAACATCCAGAGCCACCGTGCACAGGCGTGTGCAGGAAAGGGGCTACAGGTGCCGCATTCCCCAGGTCAAGCCACTTTTGAACCAGAAACAGCGGCAGAAGCGCCTGACCTGGGCTGAAGAGAAGCAGCACAACAAAACAACAACAAATTTTGCATGTCATTCGGAAAACAAGGTGCCAGAGTCTGGAGGAAGACTGGGGAGAAGGAAATGCCAAAATGCCTGAATTCCAGTGTCAAGTACCCACAGTCAGTGATGGTCTGGGGTGCCATGTCAGCTGCTGGTGTTGGTCCACTGTGTTTTATCAAGGGCAGGGTCAATGCAGCTAGCTATCAGGAGATTTTGGAGCATTTTAAGCTTCCATCTGCTGAAAAGCTTCATGGAGATGAAGATTTCATTTTTCAGCACGAACTGGCACATGCTCACAGTGCCAAAACCACTGGTAAATTGTTTACTGACCATGGTATTACTGTGCTCAATTGGCCTGCCAACTCTCCTGACCTGAACCCCATAGAGAATCTGTGGGATATTGTGAAGAGGAAGTTGAGAGACGCAAGGCCCAACACTCTGGATGAGCTTAAGGCCGCTATCGAAGCATCCTGGGCCTCCATCAGACCTCAGCAGTGCCACAGGCTGATTGCCTCCATGCCACGCCGCATTGAAGCAGTCATTTCTGTAAAAGGATTCCTGACCAAGTATTGAGTGCATAACTGAACATAATTATTTGAAGGTTGACTTTTTCTTTTTTTGTATTACCAACTCTTCTTTTATTGGTCAGATGAAATATGCTAATTCTTTGAGATAGGAATTTTTTCATCATTACATTATGGAAAATAATGAACTTTATCACAATATGCTAATTTCTTGAGAAGGACCTGTATGCATAATAAACAGATGTGCTGATAACAGTTTACAATACAGGGTGAATATTATTAATGTACTGTACTCAGCAGGGGTATCAGTTTGTTGTTCCTTTATGGTGTTAATAAAACCAGTTTGCGGTTAATTCTCGTCATTGGCTAAAGAGAACTTAAAGAATTTATGGCCAAAGAAAGTGTTAAGTTTAGGAATGACCGTTGAACTATATAGTTCTGGTCTCGATTATTGGCACTCTAGAATATTTTGTATATATGTACAATATCTTCTGAAATAATAGAAAATGTACTTACTTTGTATATTCAGAGTATTTTAATAAGATTCCCAAAAGTGTTAAACAAAAAAAGGCCTTTTGAATTTACATGTTGTGATTTCACAGAAGAAACAGAAAATATGACCTGGACAACATTTAAGAACACTCTCTTAATATTTGGTTGCAAAAAACTCTTGGCAATAAAGACTCAATGCTTGTAGCGGGCAATACGCTTCTTCTGCACCTGTCTGCTGGTAGTTTCTTCCAGTCTTCAATTGCATTTTGTTTAAGCATTTGTTGCACAAGGAAGCTCTCTAGCTCCACTACTTTTTTCACTATACATGCTTCCACTAGGTGATTTCATCAGAGAACACAATGTTAATGTCCACAGCTATGCTGATGACACACAGCTATACATTTCTGTAGAGCCAGATGACATAGATGCAATAAGCTCACTCTCTAGCTGCCTAATTGCCATAAAAAAACTGGATGAGTGTTCATTTCCTAAAATTAAACGAGAATAAATCTGAAATCCTCTTAGTTGGCCCCAAAGTCTAAAGGGAGAAAATCAGCATGAACCTTGGTAACCTGACTTCCCTGATCAAACCTGAAGTAATGAGCCTAGGTGTAATCATAGACTCTGACCTAAGTTTAACCTCCCATCTTAACAAGGTGACCAAAACATCTTACTTTCACCTCAGAAATATTGCTAAAGTTAGACCATTCATAACCCAGAAAGATGCAGAGAAACTAATTCACGCATTTGTTACAACTAGATTGGACTCCTGCAACGCCCTCCTTACAGACCTCCCAAAAAAGTATTTAGAGAAGATTTAACTCATCCAGAACTCAGCAACAAGACTCTTAACAAAAACCAAGAGGCAAGAACATTTTACTCCAGTTCTGAAATCATTACACTGGCTCCCGGTTTCCCGCAGGATTGATTGTCCTCCTGCTTGTTTATAAAACTCTAAATGGCTCAGGACCAGCCTATTTTACAGACTCTAAATTCATATGTTCCCCAAAGGGCGCTTAGATCTTCAACAGCTAACCTGCTAATGGTACAAAATTCCACTCACATTAATGAGAAATAAAATGAACTTTTTTGATTCTATCAAATGGGATTTAAATACTTTCCGTACCCACTGTATATTATATATATTTCTCAGTTGTGTACTTACATTATCCTAAATGTTTCCACCAACTTTCAAACCCAGAGAAATTTGTAATATAATCCGAAGACACGGGACATTTCATTTTGTCTTCCATCAATGGCGTCATATAACCTTTGACTGCTCTAGTTGCTCTAAGTTCCAGGGAACCACCAAACATAACGTGAATAAAGTTATAATATTTTTAACAATACATTACTTTGTCAGTGAACATTTTTTCTGCCGGAGACGCTAGATTGGAAGATTGTCATTGACAACGATAACAAAACCCATGATCCCATGCTACTTCCCGACGTCATCTAAGTACATATTTTGCTATTGTTTTGATTGAGAGACCCCTAGTGGCCAAAAACTACATTATGTACGTTTAACAGTTAAAGTGTATTGGATGATGGAATGTGTGACACTTAAATGTGAGTGCATCTCTGGTTTTCTAGGAGCCATATGTTAGGGTTGATAGGCCGCCCTCTGCTGTCCAGAGATCAGCCTCACCAGAATATTGAAGGTGTCATCTGGGAGGCGGATTGAGTTAGATTGAGTTAGATTGAGTTAAATTGGGTTAAATTGCGCAGGTCCTGTGCTAATGGGACACCTGTGCATGTAGTTGTGTATGGACTATTTAAACCTGTTATTATTTGGGGTGGGGAATATTGTCGGGTATTTTAATATATCTTCTGAGCGTTGATGTCAAACTAAGTCTGACTAACAAGTTTTTATGTGTTGTTTGGAGTTTATCCAAAGTACATCTGAGTTTATGTTCCCTGCGCAAGTTTCTACTGGAGTTTGGAAATAAATCCAAGAACCAAATACATCCTGCGTTTGTCTCCTCCTAAGTGAATACAACGTTACACCATATTTCTATTTCATTGCCTACAAACGTGCTCTATGCTTTTTATGTTTAAATTTTTTTTTACATTTCTTTGTCTTTTATTGATGTAAATGTTTTTATTGATGCAAATTTCTTTTATTTTGTTTTACTTTTATTGATGTAAAGCACTTTGAGCTGCATTCCTTGTATGAAAGGTGCTATATAAATAAAGGTTTATTATTATTATTATTATATTATTATTGAAACCACTTTCTGACATTGACTACTTGTATTTGGATGAATGCTCAGCATGATTGGTGCAAAAACAGCTGTGTCACTGTCTGAGTGGGCCTGGCAAAGTGGAATGTATGGCCAGCCATTGCAAACTTTATTAATCTTCTCAATGATCCTGGTTTAGTTCAACATGATCTCACAGAATTCCGTGAAATGATCGTGTCCCCTTAACTCAAAATATGTGGCAGATTCACAGAATCGCCAAAAATTCTGTGATGGGCCGACAGAAGTGATGTAAGTGAATAACAGGAGGTTATGGTTAAGGTTAGGCATGAGGTTACTAACAGTTAAGGTTAGGCATGACTTTACTGAGGTTAAGGTTAGGATTAAGGTTAGGTTAAGGTTAGGCATAGTGTTACTAATGGTTAGTTGTAAAACAACGTTAATTGTGGGAGTGCAGGTGTTGGAACAGGGAATCTGTGTGTGGACCACGGATGCTGCCTATCATTGACTTACATAGGCATCACTTTTCTGTGGGCCCATCACAGAAATTTCGGCGATTCTGTGAAACTGCCACAGATTTAAGGGGCTGTGTTCATTTCACGGAATTCTGTGAGATCAGGTTGTTTAGTAGGGAAACAGAAATACTGATTGCTGTAGGGAACTGAGAGGACAATGTTTTATTTTTCCTTTTTGCTTCAAAGTGTCCCAGAATGTTTTACAATTAGAGCCACAAGATGCACATTCATGTCTGAAGAATGTATCCTGCTCAATAAAGTGATTTAGAAACTGCTTTACAATAATGAGGGGATAGGGTACGATAATACAGTAATCACTGAGATATTTGCAGAAAACTACTTAGGTACTGTAAGTAGAGTAATCTGTTATTTTATGTTGTTTACCAAGCACCACTACGTTAAGTGAAATTCTGGCCAAGGCAGAAATGTACTGTAAGGGGGCATAAGTACCTTTGAGCATTTTAACAGCCACGGTCCTGCAGCCAGTAGAGTTGTCAATGCCAAAGGCAGAAGCCTGCATCACCTTGCCAAAAGCCCCCCGGCCTAGAGGTTTCTCTGGAAGGACAAAAAGAAATAATTCAAAACCAACATACTAAGCTATTGATTACTGAAATATTTGGTTGGAAATTCTATTTCATGTTTTAATACAGGCCGGGGGCAAAATCAATATTTTGTTTATCTTCAGGGTCGTGAGAAAGTTCAAGGTTTAGTTTACAGGAACCACCTACATCTTGTAAATCTGAGTTGAAATTAAACACGACTTTAATAAAACTACATTTACTTTACATCCAACCATCCCTGATGAGTGAAACTCAGATCCCACCCCGGTCTGCCCTGATTAATTCCAGTAAACACAGCTCCCAGTCTTGACAAACATGATTAGCACAACACAGATAACACTGATTACAAGGGGCACTCCCAGTCATCTCTGATAAGATTTACATTCTGTGTTCATCATACATTTAATGATATTATGATATTTTATTAGATGATACTATCTATCTTCAATCATATCTTTGCTCTCTCAATTCAAACCACACGGATGTCTTACAAAGTCTCCAACAATCACTACACACTGTACCATATCACCAACCAATCATGTTAAGGTATACCCAGTTTAAGATGGTCTCTGGGGAATTCCCATTGGCCGGGGTCATATTGTAGCCTATCACACTGTTCCTCAAGAGGCCCAACCCCTGGGTCCAGGATGATTGACAGGTATTCTGCCTTGGCATCAGAGGAGTTTGGCTGACAGAGAAAAAGATGTATGTAGTATTATAAAAATGTTCAGACAGTTAGTTGTGAGGTTTTAGACACAGGTATCTGACCTGTTTGAGTTTGCGTATGAAGAGTGTGAGCAGCAGCCAGAATAGCGTGGCCACCACACAGGTACAGGTGAGGGTGGGGATCTCCAGAGCCACGCCCCCTGAGTAGTCTACACATCAAAAGAGAGAGAGTGATAGAAAGACAATGAGAAACACATAAAACAGTTATATATGTATAAACATACATATATTAGGACCAATTTAAGTGCCTTGCTTAAAGCACTATGGCATAGAGAGATAAAAAGGCATAATTCAAATCATTTTGGAGAATACATCTTTTTTCATAATAAAAAGTGAATATAAACTTAAAAAAATAATAAACAAAATTCATAAAAGCAAGTGTAAAATCATCTAACATTTTTAAAGATATATATGCTCTGTAGTTCTCCACCCTAACAAACGAGGGCGCTGTTCTATCACTGTCCATCCCTCAAGCCTTTTGAATGTCTCCAGACTCTGATCAGGGTGGAAACGACCCAACAGGCAAGAACACAAACGCCATCCTCCTCCTTCATCTTGAGACGGGTGTTTTTTTGGTGAAGATGCAGAAATAGCCCAACAGTTTACGGGGCAGCAGAGTGGGGCGCTTCCGAAGGAAATCAAAAAGGGAGACAGCTTCCTTCCTGACCTATAAGGACACAACAACACTCAGCTACTCCTCTCGACCGGTCAGGCCAGGGAGCATCCGCTAGCTTCTGCCCAGGGAAAGGCCCTCCAAACGGACACCAGCCTCTTTTGGAATAGGCTGAGTCATGTACCAAAAGCTCTTTATGGATGGAAATCCATCAGTTGTTACAAGGATATTTAACATATATATTACTGTAATATTTATGAGGTCAGACCTCCAGGATTAAAACTCATACACCTGCTATGGCAACAACATGCCCATATATGGAAGAAATGTATATTGGATGATTTGGGAAAGAGAGAGGGGAGAGTTGAATGTTCCCAATAGTTCTTATTGGTCGACAGATCCTTACTGTGAACCCAGATGTAGGCGGAGCTCTCCACATATCCTCTCTCATTGGTGGCTTGGCAAGTGTACAGACCTTGGTCCTCTACTGTGATTCGGTCAATGTGAAGATCCCAGCTTCCTGGTGCTATAACAACACCTGCTCATGAGAAACAGATTGTCGCTGTTATTCTACTGTTTGTTCCAAAAGTAATTTGCTTATTGGATGACTCACTGCATAGAAATATAATTACTAAAATATACTAATCACTACCTACAAATGGGATTATTTATATTTTTTTATAAACAGTGCATTTAATTAATCTGATCATCTGAAATCCAGGTAAATAGTGAAACATCGTCCAATCCTCAACACAACAACATTCTCCTCTTGTGTCCTTTCACGATTCAAGCAGTGAAGCTGATTATAGGATGTCACATTTGGTTAAGATGAGGGATCTACAACCAGTGTTTCTCTCACCTGATCCATGCTGTAACTTGCAATGGTCTTTGTACCATGTGATAAGGGGGCGTGGCACCCCATGGGCAGGGCAGCTGAGTGTCACAGAACTGCTCATGTTGACGCTGCAGTCCGACAGATTCTGTAAGAGCACCGGAGCTTCCAGAACTGTAGGGGGTGGGGGGGACACGGTCACTTTGTTAGGTGCGTGTGTAAGTTGTAAGGGTGCGTGTGTGTGTGATGACGGGTGTTTGTATGTGTGTGTGTGTTTGTATGTGTGTGTGTGTTTGTGTGTGTGTGTGTGTTTGTATGTGTGTGTGATGACGGGTGTTTGTATGTGTGTGTGTGTTTGTATGTGTGTGTGATGATGGGTGTTTGTATGTGTGTGTGATGACGGGTGTTTGTATGTGTGTGTGATGACGGGTGTTTGTATGTGTGTGTGTGTTTGTGTGTGTGTTTGTGTGTGTGTTTGTATGTGTGTGTGTGTTTGAGAGAGAGGAGGACATTGTGTGGGTTTCTTTAGTACCCCAACAGCCACGATCCACTGCAACATCATCGTCATGGCAGCACAGCCATTGAGGAGCCTTCATGTCAATTGAAGAAATTCCAAAAGTAAAAAGTCAAAGTGTCAAACGTGATCTAGTAGTCCTATGAATAGAACCAATGTAGATTTTCCTTTTCTTTGTCTACAATTCGAAAGCAGGGATATTTGACATCCGTCACTGGCCTCCTGCCATGCTCAGCTGACAATGTGTAGCTTAGTGAAACACATCTTTGTGTGTGTGACAGTGTGTGTGTTTCTGACTGTCAGTGTGTGGAGGCTTTACTTCACCTGAACTTCAGCTGACCCATGTCCCTCTTGGGTCTCCAGTAGTAACCTTAAAATACCCTTTCCTCATTGACCACAACAATGTATCATTTATCAGGAGTGCTGATGTAATGGTGAATAGACTGTTGACTACTAGTCTGAAATGGAAGCTAATTGTGAATCATTACCTCCTACACTGCAAATACAGCAAGCCAATTCCAATACTTCCCTTCTCCCCAAACCATTCTGTTCCACTCACACCCACGCGCTCATACGCGCACGCACACGCGCGCGCACACACACACACACACACACACACACACACACACACACACACACACACACACACACACACACACACACACGCGCTGTACACACTTAATCAAATAAAACATTAGAAGTTCTTCTTCTTAATCCTTGTGCATTAAACAGCTCCTGGGACCTCCTAGATGACGCTTATTGCTGATGACATTACGTGTCAATGCCAGTTTGTTTGTTTGGTGAGAAGCAGCAGTGAAACAACTTGAATAAAAGTGACTTAAGGACTGTCGTTTCCCATATTGTCCTCCTGGACAACAATTGATTATTGTCTGTGATTCTGTATTCTGACAGTGTCTGATTGGCTGATTGTTCCTCTGGCCCTGTGAAGGGGCCTATAAGTGTTGCATTCTGGAAAGTGCCATTGTGTCCTCTTCCTCCTTACGAGAGAAGCATTCCCATGTGAAAGCACGAGGTGCAAGAAGAGAGCGAGTTCCCAAGCACTGATCAAACTGTGTGTGTGTATGTAAATACCAGGTGGTGAATTTCCTCATATAACGAAGTGCCACCTGAAGTTGTGGTCTGTGCACCAGTAAATGTGTCTCTGTGTAAGTTCAACTGATTAGGCCAGTGTTTTTTGGATGTGCCGTGATGATGATAATGATGATGACAGGTCAGAAGACTCACCTGTGACGTCCACCTGTGTGTCCATGTGTGTGTTCTGTCTGGTCAGAAGGTGAAGGGCGGAGCAGCGGTAGGTTCCAGAATCCCCTGCTGTCAGGTTACTAAGCAACAGACTCAGTGTGTCAGAGAACTCTCCTGATAACAATTCACCACCAAGGGAGGGTCTCGGGAGCACGGATTCCGCTGTGTCAGATATCTGTTGCCACGACAACTTGGTGTATAGGTACTTATTAGCTATGCAGGTGAGGTGTAGGTCTCCTCCCTCCCGAGGCTCCTCCTCCTGACTCACACTGAATCCCCCGATGACGTCTGAGAAGGTGAAGAGGGACGGAGGAGTTAAGAGGAGAAGTTAAGATTCGTCATTACATCTGCTGATACCCAAACAGCACTAAAAGTACCCTGTTCATCACCAAAACACACTCCAATAACATATTTGCTCAACACCATAACTTTCCCCCTAAACAAACATCTGTACTCAACACCATAACATAACCCACCAACATCTCTGCTCAATACAATAACTCCCCCCACCAAGATATCTGCTCAACACCATAACACTAGAGAGTAACAATTACAGGGGTATCCCACTTCTCAGCCTCCCTGTTAAAATCTACTCCAAGGTGCTGGAATGGAGGGTTTGGATGATATTCGAACCTTAGGTTGAACAGGAACAATGCGGATTCTGTCCTGGTCTTGGAACAACGGATCAGGTCTTCACTCTCACAAGGACCCTGGAGGGAGCCTGGGAGTATGCCCATCCAGTCTACATGTGTTTTATGGATCTGGAGAAGGGGTATGACCAAGTACCCTCATAACACCCCCACACCAACATCTCTGCTCAAAACCATAATATCATCCTGGGCTGGACCTCAATCCAAACCGTCTCAAGTGTTGAACAAGCCACAATTTTTTTAAACCTTAGATGATAATGTAGAATAGCTATTGTGGCTAATAGTAGCTGGAGCAATACAGTGAAAAGGTATTTTATTTACTTTAGCTATTTGAAACTTCCTGTGGAAATGGTTCAGGGGTTTCCTGGTGGCAAATAATGTTTATCTTTCCCCGAACACCCCCAGGCCTCCCGAAAATTGTCCGGGTTCTCTGCAGTAAGTCGAATTTGTTCCTGGTGGGGGTTGGCCTCAGCAAGGGCTGCGTTTTGTCACCAATCCTTTTTGTGATATTCACGGACAGGATATCTAGTTGTAGTCATGGTGGGGAGGGGTTGCAGTTCGATGGGCTGAGAATCTCATCACTGTTGTTTGCAGATGACGTGGTCATGATAGCATCATTGGTCAGTGTCCATCAGTGCTCACTGGATTGGACCTATGGTCATGAAGGCTGGGTCATGACTGAAGTAACAAGATTGCGTGTACAAGCGGACAAAATGGGGTTTCTCAGGAAGGTGGCTGGCATCTCCCTTAAAGATAGGGTGAGAAGCTCAGTCATCCGAGAGGAACTCAGAGTAGAGATGCTGCTCCTTCGTGTAGAAAGGAGCCAGTTGAGATGGTTCGAGCATCTGGTAAGGATGCCCTATGAATGCCTCTCTAGGGAGGTGTTCCAGGCACGTCCAGCTGGGAGGAGTCCTTGGGGAAGACCCAGGACTAGGTGGAGAGATTATAGGCCCTGTCTTGCACACCGGCGCAACGCAGAGTAAAGCCCGAACGCAAGTGTCTAGTTTAAGACCGACGCAGTTGTCATTTTCCCGTCCGGCGCCTGTGTTGTTTAAAAAGCAAATGCATATGCACCCATATTTGCACCCATGGGAGTGCTGGTCTAACAGGGAGGTGTGTTCAGGAGAATTCTGGGGTTATTGCTATCTTGAGGCATCGGAAAGTGATTGCACCATTGACCAACAAAAACCTGGTCTTAAGTCAATGGCGCAGCATGTCATTGTTATTTTAACAGCAAATTAGTCAAATGCACCTAGGCGTATGCACAGCGCGTGCACACTATGCTTGTTATACACACATAGGGAAGCGCAGCAGCACACGAACATGCAAAAGATTACAAATAAAATATTACGGTGCATATCCGCAGTCATAATAGCAATACGCAAAAGGTACAAACGTGCCTGGATCTTAAAGGGAATGGGAGATGATTGGTTTATTGCATGTTACGCCCAAAACACAGCTATAAATTAATGAAGACACTTAGTGCAACCCTTTTAGACCATGCGCATGGACCCTTTTATCTGCTGTCAAAAAAGCAAAAGTGGATTTGGACACGCTTCACGCCATGCGCTTAGATCGTTTATATAAGGCCCTATATCTCCACACTGGCCTGGGAAAGCCTCGGGATCCCCCAGTCAGAGCTGGTGAATGTGGCCAGGGAAAGGGAAGTTTGGGGTCCCCTGGCCACAACACTCCATCTCAACATCTCTGCTCAACACCATAACACTCCACCCCAACATCTCTGCTCAACACCATAACACTCCA
>JACXGM010038325.1:0-10864 GCA_016801145.1 Umbra pygmaea
ATGTTGTAATAGTTTTTTAATAGAGTTGAAATAGTGTTGTAATAGTGTATAATAGTGTGGTAAATTTTGTAATAGTGTTGTGATAGTGTTGTAATAGTGTTGTTTGTGTAATTATGTTGTAATACTGTAAAATAGGGTTGTACATTATGTAATATTGTTATAAGAATGTTGTACATGTTGTAGTAGTGTTACATACGTTGTATTAGTGTTGTAGTAGTGCCGTAATAGTGTTGTACATGTTGTAATAGCGTTGTAAAAGTGTTGTACATGTTGTAATAGTGTTGCTCATGTTGTAATTGTTTTGTAAGTGTTGTAATAGTGTTGTAATAGTGTTGTAATTTTGATGTACATGTTGTAATAGTGTTGTACATGTTGTAATAGCATTGTAATAGTGTTGTACATGTTGTAATAGTTTTGCTCATGTTGTAATTGTTTTCTAATAGTGTGTAATAGGGTTGTACATCTTGTAATAGTATTGTACATGTTGTAATACTGTTGTAATAGTGTTGTAATATTGATGTACATGTTGTAATAGTGTTGTAATAGTGTTGTGATAGTGTTGTAATTGTGTTGTACGTTGTATAGTATTGTAATAGTGTTGTAAATATGGTGAAGTTATGTTGTAATAGTATGTAATAGTGTGGTAAACTTTGTAATCTTGATGTAATAGTGTTGTGATAGTGTTGTAATAGTGTTGCTCAGGATGTAATTATGTTGTAATAGTGTGTATTAGGGTTGTAGATGTTGTAATATTGTTACAAGAATGTTGTACATGTTGTAGTAGTATTGTATATGTTGTATTAGTGTTGTAGTAGTGTTGTAATAGTGTTGTAACAATGTTGTACATGTTGTAATAGCGTTGTAATGGTGTTGTACATGTTGTAATAGGGTTGCTCATGTTGTAATTGTGTTGCAATAGTGTGTAATAGGGTTGTACATGTTGTAATAGTATTATATGAATATTGGTACATGTTTTATTAGTGTTGCATATGATGAATTAGTGTTGTACTAGTGAGGTAATAGTGTTGTAATAGTGTTGTACATGTTGTAATAGCATTGTGATAGTGTTGTACATGTTGTAATTGTGTTGTAAATGTTGTATTAGTGTTGTAGTAGTGTTGTACATGTTGTAATAGTGTGGTAATAGTGTTGTGTATGTTGGATTAGTGTTGTAATAGTGTTGTGATAGTGTTGTAATAGTGTTATAATAGTGTTGTAAGAATGTTGTGCATGTTGTAATAGTGTTGTACATGTTGTAATAGTGTTGTAATAGTGTTGTAATAGTGTATAATAATGTTGTAATAGTTTTGTAGATCTTGTAATAGTGTTGTAATAGCGTTTTAATAGTGTTTTACATGTTGTAATAGTGTTTAACATGTTGTAATAGTGTTGTATATATTGTAATAGTGTAGTAATAGTGTTGTGATACTGTTATAATAGTGTGGTAAGTCTTGTAATAGTGTGGTAATAGTGTTGTTATTGTGTTGTAAATGTTGTATTAGTGTTGTAGTAGTGTTGTACATGTTGTAATAGTGTGGTAATAGTGTTGTACATGTTGTAATAGCGTTGTAATAGTGTTGTGTATGTTGGACTAGTGTTGTAATAGTGTTGTATTAGGGTTATAATAGTGTTGTTATAGTGCTGTAATAGTGTTAGAATAGTGTTGTAAGAGTGTTGTGCATGTTGTAATAGTGTTGTAATAGTATTGTACATGTTGTAATAGTGTTGTAATAGTGTTGTAATAGTGTTGTAACAGTGTTATACATGTTGTATTAGTTTTGTACATGTTGTGATAGTGTTGTAATAGTGTATAATAGTGTTGTAATAGAGTTGTACATCTTGTAATAGCGTTGTAATAGTGTTTTAATAGTGTTTTACATGTTGTAATAGTGTTTTACATGTTGTAATAGTGTTCTAATAGTGTTGTACATGTTGTAGTAGAGTTTTAATTGTGTTGTACATGTTGTAATAGATTGTATATATTGTAATAGTGTAGTAATAGTGTTGTGATACTGTTATAATAGTGTGGTAAGTCTTGTAATAGTGTGGTAATAGTGTTGTACATGTTGTAAGAGTGTTTTAATAGTGTGTATTAGTGTTGTAATATTGTTGTAATAGTGTTTTAATAGTGTTGTACATGTTGTAATAGTGTGGTAATAGTGTTGTACATGTTGTAAGAGTGTTTTAATAGTGTGTATTAGTGTTGTAATATTGTTGTAATAGTGTTTTAATAGTGTTGTACATGTTGTAATAGTGTTGTAATAGTGTTGTACGTGTTGTAATAGTGTTTTAATAGTGCTGTACATCTTTTAATGGTGTTTTAATAGTGTTGTAATAGTGTTGTAATAGTGTTGTAATAGTGTTGTACATGTTGTAATAGTATTGTAATAGTGTTGTATGTGTTGTAATGATGTTGTACACATTGTAATAGTGTTGTAATAGTGTTGTAATAGTGTTGTAATACTGTTTTAAGAGTGTTGTAAGAGTGTGTAATAGTTTTGAACATGTTGTAATAGTGTTGTATATGTTGTTTTAATGTTGTAATAGTATTGTACATGTTGTAATAGTGTTGTAATAGTGTTGTAATATTGATGTACATGTTGTAATAATGTTGTAATTGTGTTGTGATAGTGTTGTAATAGTGTTGTAATAGTGTTGTACATTGTTATAGTGTTGTAATAGTGTTGTAAATATGTTGAAATTGTGTTGAAATAGTGTGTAATAGTGTGGTAAATTTTGTAATCTTGTTGTAATAGTGTGGTGATACTGTTGTAATAGTGTTGCTCAGGATGTAACTATGTTGTAATAGTGTGTATTAGGGTTGTAGATGTTGTAATATTGTTACAAGAATGTTGTACATGTTGTAGTAGTGTTGCATATGTTGTATTAGTGTTGTAGTAGTGTTGTAATAGTGTTGTAACAGTGTTGTACATGTTGTAATAGCGTTGTAATAGAGTTGAACATTTTGTAATAGGGCTGCTCATGTTGTAATTGTGTTGTAATAGTGTGTAATATGATTGTACATGTTGTAATAGTGTTATAAGAGTGTTGGTACATGTTGTAATAGTGTTGCATATGATGCCTTAGTGTTGTAATAGTGAGGTAATAGTGTTGTAATAGTGTTGTAGTTGTACATATTGTAATAGCATTGTGATAGTGTTGTACATGTTGTTATTGTGTTGTAAATGTTGAATTAGTGTTGTAGTAGTGTTGTACATGTTGTAATAGTGTGGTAATAGTGTTGTACATGTTGTAATAGCGTTGTAATAGTGTTGTGTATGTTGGACTAGTGTTGTAATAGTGTTGTATTAGTGTTATAATAGTGTTGTTATAGTGCTGTAATAGTGTTAGAATAGTGTTGTAAGAGTGTTGTGCATGTTGTAATAGTGTTGTAATAGTATTGTACATGTTGTAATAGTGTTGTAATAGTGTTGTAATAGTGTTGTAACTGTGTTGTACATGTTGTATTAGTTTTGTACATGTTGTGATAGTGTTGTAATAGTGTATAATAGTGTTGTATTAGTGTTGTACATCTTGTAAGTGTTGTACTAGTGTTTCAATAGTGTTTTACATCTTGTAAGTGTTGTAATAGTGTTTTAATAGTGTTTTACATGTTGTAATAGTGTTTTACATGTTGTAATAGTGTTCTAATAGTGTTGTACATGTTGTAGTAGAGTTTTAATTGTGTTGTACATGTTGTAATAGTGTTGTATATATTGTAATAGTGTAGTAATAATAGTGTTGTGATACTGTTATAATAGTGTGGTAAGTCTTGTAATAGTGTGGTAATAGTATTGTACATGTTGTAATAGTGTTGTAATAGTGTTGTAATAGTGTTGTAACAGTGTTGTACATGTTGTATTAGTTTTGTACATGTTGTGATAGTGTTGTAATAGTGTATAATAGTGTTGTAATAGTGTTGTACATCTTGTAAGTGTTGTAATAGTGTTTCAATAGTGTTTTACATGTTGTAATAGTGTTTTACATGTTGTAATAGTGTTCTAATGGTGTTGTACATGTTGTAGTAGAGTTTTAATTGTGTTGTACATTTTGTAATAGTGCTGTATATATTGTAATAGTGTAGTAATAGTGTTGTGATACTGTTATAATAGTGTGGTAAGTCTTGTAATAGTGTGGTAATACTGTTGTACATGTTGTAAGAGTGTTTTAATAGTGTGTATTAGTGTTGTAATATTGTTGTAATAGTGTTTTAATAGTGTTGTACATGTTGTAATAGTGTTGCAATAGTGTTGTACGTGTTGTAATAGTGTTTTAATAGTGTTGTACATCTTTTAATGGTGTTTTAATAGTGTTGTAATAGTGTTGTAATAGTGTTGTAATAGTGTTGTACATGTTGTAATAGTATTGTAATAGTGTTGTATGTGTTGTAATGATGTTGTACACATTGTAATAGTGTTGTAATAGTGTTGTAATAGTGTTGTAATACTGTTTTAAGAGTGTTGTAAGAGTGTGTAATAGTTTTGAACATGTTGTAATAGTGTTGTATATGTTGTTTTAATGTTGTAATAGTGTTGTAATAGTGTTGTAACAGTGTTGTACATGTTGTAATAGCGTTGTAATAGAGTTGTACATTTTGTAATAGGGCTGCTCATGTTGTAATTGTGTTGTAATAGTGTGTAATATGATTGTACATGTTGTAATAGTGTTATAAGAGTGTTGGTACATGTTGTAATAGTGTTGCATATGATGCCTTAGTGTTGTAATAGTGAGGTAATAGTGTTGTAATAGTGTTGTAGTTGTACATATTGTAATAGCATTGTGATAGTGTTGTACATGTTGTTATTGTGTTGTAAATGTTGTATTAGTGTTGTAGTAGTGTTGTACATGTTGTAATAGTGTGGTAATAGTGTTGTACATGTTGTAATAGCGTTGTAATAGTGTTGTGTATGTTGGACTAGTGTTGTAATAGTGTTGTATTAGTGTTATAATAGTGTTGTTATAGTGCTGTAATAGTGTTAGAATAGTGTTGTAAGAGTGTTGTGCATGTTGTAATAGTGTTGTAATGGTATTGTACATGTTGTAACAGTGTTGTAATAGTGTTGTAATAGTGTTGTAACAGTGTTGTACATGTTGTATTAGTTTTGTACATGTTGTGATAGTGTTGTAATAGTGTATAATAGTGGTGTAATAGTGTTGTACATCTTGTAAGTGTTGTAATAGTGTTTTAATAGTGTTTTACATCTTGTAAGTGTTGTAATAGTGTTTTAATAGTGTTTTACATGTTGTAATAGTGTTTTACATGTTGTAATAGTGTTCTAATAGTGTTGTACATGTTGTAGTAGAGTTTTAATTGTGTTGTACATGTTGTAATAGTGTTGTATATATTGTAATAGTGTAGTAATAATAGTGTTGTGATACTGTTATAATAGTGTGGTAGGTCTTGTAATAGTGTGGTAATAGTATTGTACATGTTGTAATAGTGTTGTAATAGTGTTGTAATAGTGTTGTAATAGTGTATAATAGTGTTGTAATAGTGTTGTACATCTTGTAAGTGTTGTAATAGTGTTTTAATAGTGTTTTACATGTTGTAATAGTGTTTTACATGTTGTAATAGTGTTCTAATAGTGTTGTACATGTTGTAGTAGAGTTTTAATTGTGTTGTACATGTTGTAATAGTGTTGTATATATTGTAATAGTGTAGTAATAGTGTTGTGATACTGTTATAATAGTGTGGTAAGTCTTGTAATAGTGTGGTAATAGTGTTGTACATGTTGTAATAGTGTTTTAATAGTGTGTATTAGTGTTGTAATATTGTTGTAATAGTGTTTTAATAGTGTTGTACATGTTGTAATAGTGTTGCAATAGTGTTGTACGTGTTGTAATAGTGTTTTAATAGTGTTGTACATCTTTTAATGGTGTTTTAATAGTGTTGTAATAGTGTTGTAATAGTGTTGTACATGTTGTAATAGTATTGTAATAGTGTTGTATGTGTTGTAATGATGTTGTACACATTGCAATAGTGTTGTAATAGTGTTGTAATAGTGTTGTAATACTGTTTTAAGAGTGTTGTAAGAGTGTGTAATAGTTTTGAACATGTTGTAATAGTGTTGTATATGTTGTTTTAATGTTGTAATAGTGTTGTAATAGTGTTGTAATAGTGATGTAATAGTGTTGTAATAGTGTTGTACAAGTTGTAATATTGTTGTAATAGTGTTGTAATGGTGTTGTAATACTGTTGTACATGTTGTAATAATGTTGTAATAGTGTGGTAAGTGTTGTAATAGTGTGGTAACAGTGTTTTAATAGTGTTGTAATAGTGATGTAATAGTGTTATATTAGTGATGTAATAGTGTTGTAATAGTTATGTAATAGTGTTGTAATAGTGTGGTAATAGTATTGTAATAGTGTTGTAAAAGTGTTGTAATAGAGTTGTAATAGAGTTGTAACAGTGTTGTACATGTTGTAATAATTTTGTATTAGTGTGGTAAGTGTTATAATAGTGTGGTAACAGTGTTTTAATAGTGTTGTACATGTTGTAATAAGCCGCTTCCCGACCGCAGGGATTTTTGTAGTTCCTTGAACATAACGTTCCTATAACCCTTTTTTCGTGTGTTCCGATAGAAGAAATTGTGGGATTATTTAGTTCCTCGCACCGCCGTTCCTATAACCTTTTTAGCTCCTACTCCAGAGCAGGGTCTTTCCCTTTTCCTAGGTCTCCGATGATTGGTCCAATTGGCCGGTCGCTTCGTCTGTCTGTTGCGTATATACTACATATTATACTGGAGCCTTCGTCTTTTGTGTTTCTGTGTTAAGTAGCTACTCAATTTCTATGACTCCAGTCTAGTTTTTAAACACTGTGGTTCGAACTCCGTAGGACATTATCAAAACAACATTATTTAAAAAAAATTGTATTGGATGTCGTTTTCAGCCTCGTAATCTGAACGAACAGCAAGCCGCTGAAGGAACCAGGAAAACAACCAGATCATCCGCATAATAGACATAAGATGATTTACACACTTATCCCCAGTGTTACAAACATTAGACTGTGAAATGTTGTTGTATGTGGCGCTATGCTAAAGTCTAGTGACGACGCTATAAAAGCCTGTTGAGGTGCCTGCATCACTCTCCTACTCCTCCTACCAGTTCCTATGGCCACTTGACCAGTGCAAATGCAAATAGCAAAACCGGTTTTGGGGGAGAGTAGTTAGTAGAACTGTTTAGAAGTGGACTGTTCCTATAACTACGTTCCTGTAACTACTTGGTCGGAAAGAGGCTATTGTGTTGTAATAGTATTATAATGGTGTTGTAATAGTGTTGAAATAGTGTTGTACATGTTGTAATAGTGTTGTACATGTTATAAAAGTGTTGTAATAGTGTTGTAATAGTGTTGTACATGTTGTAATAGTGTTGTAATAGTGTTGTAAATTTTGTAATAGTGTTGTAATAGTCTTGTAATAGTGTTTTACGTTATTATAGTGTTGTAATAATGTTGTAATATTGTTGTAATGGTGTGTAATAGTGTGGTAAGTGTTGTGGTAGTGTTGTAATAGTGATGGAAAAGTGTTGTAATAGTGTTGTAATAAGGTGTATTAGTGTTATAAATGTTGTGATAGTGTTGTAGTAGTATTGTAATAGTGTTGTAAAATTGTTGTATTGGTATTGTAATAATGTGGTACATGTTGTAATAGTGTTGTGTTGTAATAGTGTTGTTCATGTTGTAACTGTGTTGTAATAGTGTGTAATAGGCTTGAACAATTTGTAATAGTGTTATAAGAATGTTGTACATGTTGTAATAGTGTTGCATATGTTGTAATAGTGTTATAATAGTGTGTAATAGTGTTGTATCATTGTTGTACATGTTGTAACAGTGTTGTATTAGTGTGGTAAGTGTTGTAATAGTGTTGTTTATGTTGCAATAGTGTTGTGTTGTAATAGTGTTGTACATATTGTAATAGTGTTGTATTAGTGTTGTATTAGTGTTGTACGTCATTATAGTGTTGTGTTGTAATAGTGTATAATAGTGTGATAAGAGTTGTAATAGTGTTGTAATAAGGTGTAATAGTTTTGTTAATGTTGTAATAGTGTTGTAATAGTGTTGTTCATGTTGTAATTATGTTGTTATAGTGTGTAATAGGGTTGTACATGTTGTATTAGTGTTATAAGAATGTTCTACATGTTGCAATTGTGGTGCATATGTTGTATTAGTGTTGTAATAGCGTTGTAAAAGTGTTGTAATGGTGTTGTAATATTGTTGTACATGTTGTAATAGTGTTATAAGAATGTTGTACATGTTGTAATAGTGTTGTATATGTTGTATTAGTGTTGTAATAGTGATGCAATAGTGTTGTTACAGTGTTGTAATAGTGTTGTACATGTTTTAATAGTGTGGTAAGAGTTGTAATAGTGTTGTAATAGTGTTGTTCATGTTGTAATTAGGTTGTTATAGTGTGTAATAGTGTTATAAGAATGTTGTATTAGTGTTTTAATAGTGATGTAATAGTGTTGTAATAGTGTTGTACACGTTTCAATAGCGTTGTAAAAGTGTTGTACATGTTGTAATAGTGTTGTAATAGTGTGGTAAGTGTTGTAATAGTGTTGTACATGTTGTAATAGTGTTGTACATGTTGTATTAGTGTTGTTTATTTTGTATTAGTGTTGTAATAGTGATATACATGTTGTAATAGTGTTGTAATAGTGTTAGTATAGTGTTGTAATAGTGTTGTAATAGTGTTGTACGTTGTTATATAGTTGTAATAGTGTTGTAATAGTGTGGTAAATGTTGTATTAGTGTTGTAATAGTGTTGTGTTACAATAGTGTTGTTCATGTTATAATTATGTTGTAATAGTGTGTAATAGGGTTGTACATGTTATAATATTGTTATAAGAATGTTGTACATGTTGTAAAAGTGTTGTATATGTTGTATTACTGTTGTAGTAGTGTTGTAATAGTGTTGTAATAGTGTTGTATATGTTGTAATAGCGTTGTTATTGTGTTGTACATGTTGTTATAGTGTTGTTATGTTGTAATTGTGTTGTAATAGGGTTGTACATGTTGTAATAGTGTTATATGAACGTTGTACATGTTGTAATAGTGATGTAATAGTGTTGTAATAGTAATGTAATAGTGTTGTACATGTTGTAATAGTGGTGTAATAGTGTTGTACATGTTGTAATTGTGTTGTTAAGGTTGTATTAGTGTTGTGTTGTACATGTTGTATTAGTGTTGTAATAGTGTTGTATTGTAATAGTGTTGTAATAGTGTTGTACATGTTGTAATAGCATTGTTATAGTGTTATACATGTTGTGATAGTGTTGAATATGTTGTATTAGTGTTGTAATAGTGTTGTAATAGTGTTGTAATAGTGTTGTACATGTTGTAACAGCATTGTTATAGTGTTATACATGTTGTGATAGTGTTGGACATGTTGTATTAGTGTTGTAATAGTGTTGTAATAATGTTTTACATGTTGTAATAGTGTTGTAATAGTGTTGTATTAGTGTTGTAACAGTGTTTTACATGTTGTAATAGTGTTGTACAAGTTGTAATAGTGTTGTAATTGTGTGTAATAGTGGTGTAATAGTGTTGTACATGTTGTAATAGTGTTGTATTAGTGCTGTAATAGTGTTGTACATGTTGTAATAGTGTTTTATATGTTGTAATAGTGTTGTAATAGTGTTGAAATAGTGTTGTGATACGGTTGTAATAGTGCTGCAAGAGTGTTGTATAAGTGTTGTAATAGTGTTGTAATAGTGTTGTAATAGAGTTGTAACAGTGTTGTACATGTTGTAATAATGTTGTACATGTTGTAATAGTGTTGTAATAGTGTTGTAATAGTGTGTAATAGTGTTGCAATAGTGTTGTAAATGTTGTAATAGTGTTGTGTTGTAATAGTGTTGTAATACTGTTGTTCATGTTGTAATAGCATTGTTATTGTGTTGTTCATGTTGTAATTGTGTTGTAATAGTGTGTAATAGGGTTGTACATGTTGTAATAGTGTTATAAGAATGTTGTACATGTTGTAATAGTGATGTAATAGTAATGTAATAGTGTTGTACATGTTGTAATAGTGGTGTAATAGTGTTTTACATGTTGTAATTGTGTTGTTAATGATGTAATAGTGTTGTGTTGTACATGTTGTAATAGTGTTGAAATAGTGTTGTATTGTAATAGTGTTGTAATAGTGTTGTACATGTTGTAATAGCATTGTTATAGTGTTATACATGTTGTGATAGTGTTGTATATGTTGTATTAGTGTTGTAATAGTGTTATAATAGTGTTGTAAGCGTGTTGTAATAGTGTTGTACGTGTTGTAATGGTGTTGTAATAGTGTTGTATTAGTGTTGTAACAGTGTTTTACATGTTGTAATAGTGTTGTACAAGTTGTAAAACTGTTGTAATAGTGTGTAATAGTGTTGTAATAGTGTTGTACATGTTGTAATAGTGTTGTAATAGTGCTGTAATAGTGTTGTACATGTTGTAATAGTGTTGAAATAATGGTGTGATACAGTTGTAATAGTGTTGCAAGAGTGTTGTATAAGTGTTGTAATAGTGTTGTAATAGTGTGTAATTGTGTTGTAATAGTGTTGTACATGTTTTAATAGCATTGTTATAGTGTTGTACATGTTGTAATAGTGTTGTACATGTTGTAGTAGTGTTGTAATAGTGTTGTAATAGTGTGTAATTGTGTTGTAATAGTGTTGTACATGTTTTAACCCTTCAAGGTCTAAAACGTTTTAGGTCCGCCTGGCATATAGTTGACTTTTTAGCCTCTAGAAAGGTCATACTTTGACCTACAGTGAAGTGCCTTATGGTTCTGGACTCAGCAGACCCATGGCTACAACATGGATGAATGAAATCCAACATCTTGGGTCATTGAATTTTATGTTTTATCAAATATTTATC
>JACXGM010038326.1:0-10864 GCA_016801145.1 Umbra pygmaea
ACATGAAACACAACACCATACATAGGGGAGAAACTATACCCATGAACACACATAGGGAAACAACACATAACTAAATAGTACAACGCAACCACCGTGTAACACTGAATGAAAAACTAACAAAACCTATACACAAGAAACATAGAACTGAAAGGGAAAAAGGAGGGCTAATCCCAGCCCTTCCATGGCTGGGTGTGACACACGCCTACATAAAGGACTACACAAAAAAGTTGTTTTCAATTAGAAGTCGAATTGCTTAATGGATAAAATAATTTGAGTGATGGTTAGTTTTAAAAACAGTTAAAATATAATGACATCTTGATGGCAACTGAGAAATTTACTCTGAAGAACATGATTGTAACATCCAGCCCAGTGTGGGCTGGCGTACATGCACTCATATATATTTCTGTTTAGTATTTGTAATATTCAATGCATGGCATGGTGTTTTGGTTTTGTCTTACAATACATGTACTGTCTCTTTAAGTTGTGTGTGTGCTCTGCTCCCCTGCTTGGCTAGAGCTATGATGGGTTTTAGCTCAGGTTAGCCTGGTACTTGTAGATCTAATAAGTGATTGCATGCAGCTGTGTCTATTTAGTCTTTCTATTGCTCTAGCCGAGCAAGGGTGTGGTGCTGGTCATTGTTAATCTGTATGTTATGTCAGTGTGGTTATATCATCCAGGTGGGAAGTTCAGATATGTAAGTAGTGTCCTGTTTATATGTAGCTGGAGTATATGTGTACGCTCTTTGTATTTTTAGCCTAAGCCTCTATAGCGCTTCAGAGCATAGAGTATAGTCATATTCAGAGCATAGAGTATAGTCATATTCAGAGCATAGAGTATAGTCATATTCAGAGCATAGAGTATAGTCATATTCAGAGCATAGAGTATAGTCATATTCAGAGCATAGAGTATAGTCATATTCAGAGCATAGAGTATAGTCATATTCAGAGCATAGAGTATAGTCATATTTGTTGTGCCTCCTACGTTTTAGTTGAGTATATACGTACACTCTGTGACTACCTGTGTTCTAAATAGCATAGTATCCTGCTAAATACATACCCTTTTGCTTTTCGCTCCTTGACACCACTACTCTACCGTTGTACACCCCTGGATTACTTCATTAAAAACCAACATTGCCATCTACCATCTACCTGTCTTTGGTCTCCCTCTCTCTGCACCATCCACACCGTGACAATGATCTGGAGAAGACAGAATGCTCATTGCTGTCCGCAAGATTTGTTGGTTACAGGGAGAGTTTAAATCCCTCTGTTTCGCACCAATAATTTTAGAGCAGATTTTAACTTAATTGTTAAAGCTGTTTCTGTCTTTAACCGTAAGACTGTGAAACCAACAAATAGAAGAAAAAAAATAAGGCTTTCAATAAAGGACTGATCAAATCGGCAGAGGATGACAGGCCTAACAGAGAAGGAATTCAGTTTCCTGAGTAGGTGAATTCTTTGTTGCCACCTTTTCACAATAGCTTCAGTATTCACACAGAATTTCAGTAGGTCATCAAAGGTGGTACCTAAATATTGATATGCAGTGACCATTTCAACATTATTGTGAATAACGGACACCCTGGCTCCAGCTTTATGCCGTCTTACCTCTTAAGGTTCATTATCCCCCCCGCGGGTTTTCCCCCCAAAAAATGTATAGCTGATTCACAAGTCCAATATTTAGGGTATATATACATGTCGTATAGCTACAGAAAGCTTATGTAGTAAATGTCTCCATTTTACAGTAACTATAACAAAAATAATAATTTCGTCTCATAATGTGAGCTACTGTACATGCCTCAAATAAAATGGAATCTTTTAGGATATATATACATGTCTTATATCTTTACAAAGCATAAAAATTCAGGAATCTAGCAAATGTCTCTGTTTTACAATAGCTATAATGACTGTATTATATCACAGCATAATGTGAGCTATGTGCCTAGTAAACAATGACGTTCTATTTTTCGCCTCACAGAAAAAACTATGTGGGTTAAAATCAAAGCTTACGAATGTAATAGTTAAGTTATATATAAGTCTAATATTTTTTACAGCTTTAAACCTTGGGAATTTAGCAAATGTCTCGGTTTTACAATAGCTATAAAATTCAAAACGTTATCAGTGAAAATGTTAAGGGCGTGCCATCAAACAAAGTAACTACTTAGCAGTATATAGCAAAACACTTATAATTTACAAACAAATATAGTACTTACAATAAAGTCTTTCTTTTTGGTCATCAAAGAGTCCCAGAAATGACATAGAGCATAGTTTTCCCAGGTAAAATCCATATTGTTATGTAAAAAAAAATGTCAGGACTAAAACGTTATCGAATGTATCCAGAAAAAAACTAAGCCTTTTGTGTATGCATCGCGGGTTCCGGAATTCTGAACAACCATCGCATATGAACCGTGTCAAATCAATGTATGTATCGTCGAAAATCGTCTTCCTTTTGAAACAGAGATGTTTTAAATGTCCAAGCTTGTCCATATAAACCTTCGTATGCTAGAGAAATTTGAATTCTGATATAGCTAGTCTGTCTCATGACCCGGATGAAAATGTTATCATGATGCATTTTTTGTGGAAATACATTTTTACACATAACACAATAGCTCATTGGCTGTTCACCCCATAATTCCAAGATTTTAGAAATATGTTGCAATTCCCTGGGGGACATGATTTGAAGTGTTTCCAGGACCCTATCTCAATATATGGTATTGTAGTTGTCTTTCAAGGAGGATGTAGAAAAATAAAAACAGAAAATAATTATACATTTTCATCACAGTTTTACAATTTCATCTTGTGCCATATTTACTGTGTACATTTATTCAAAATATATTTTACATATCCCAAAAAAATTATTTCCTTTTTAAAAAAGTATTTCCTTTCAAAAAACATCAACCATATTGCTTCAGGTCCAGTGCAACTTTGGGTATGTTTTTTAGGCAGAATTTAACAAAAAGGGGGTGATCCTCAAGAGGCTAAAGTTCCCTGATTTTGGAGCATTGTTAATGCTTGTAAAAGTCACTTAGTTACAACTGGCAATCTTCTTAACAAAATGCCTATATTTCCCTTTATGGATGGGGAGCAGGTTGCAGCTGGGGAAATTATGCAAGGGTGTTCTTGTGTTGATGGTGAGTCATTTTAAGTCAGTCTCTTCACAAAAAAAGTTACTGATGCCCTGTTGGCTAGGAAATCATCAGGTACTGTCTTGATCCAGTACTGCTGGTTAGAGATTCTCCATTTGTCTCTGGTGCTCTTGCCCATTTTTTTTACTTTATTGTCCTCTGGGGTTATACCAAAGATGTGGAAAACTGCCTATGTGTTTCCCCTACATAAAAGTTGATTGATCTTACAACAGATCACAGGCTATTGTTGCCAATGGGGTCAATGTGATTTTGTTAATATTCATAAAGGAGTCCTACAGGGTTCCATTTTGGGTCCTTTATTGTTGTTATATAAATAATATCTGTAACAATGTGTTAAAAGGTAAATACCATTTCTATGCTGATGACACCGTTCTATACACAGTAACCCCATCACTTGTTGCTCTTTGTCAACTTACCTGGTTAAATAATGGTAGAATAAAAAACAAGAAAAGCCACTAAAAAATATTATGTGGTGTTTTCTAGAAGCAAAAAGCAACAACTGGAAAATCTTAACATTACACTTGTTAGTTGTTAGTATTGTTTATTTCGAATTTATGCAAAATATCTGACAAGAAAATCAAATCAAATAGACAAATCAAAATAATTAAAATAAGACATTAAAAACAAATTAATTAACAATAGATACAACCAAAGATTTTTTTAACTCATGTCAATGTCCATTACATAAACGAAACACTAGATGGCTCTGTTTTAGAATGTGTCCCCTCCTATTAATATTTGGGAATTTCATTGGATGATAATCTTTCTTTTAATATACATATTACTGAGCTGATGAAAAAGTTAAGAATGATAATTGTTTTTTATAGGAATAAATCATGTCTATCTTCACTGCAAAGAAAGGAACTTGTACAGGCCAGTTTTGTCAGTGTTTGATCATGGTGATATACTTTGCATGGCTCAGCATCAGGGTTGAAAAATCTGAATGCAGTGTTTTATGCATCGTTGCACTTTTTACAGGAGCAAATTACTGTACACATCATTGCCTGCTACACACTGCTGGTTGGGCGTTTTTGAATGTTAGAATGTATTAACTGATGTTTGTAGATCATTACTACAAAAATAACCTAGCTAAATAAATGAAAACAAATTCAGTAGTCAAATATTATTAATCAGACTAGAGCTCAGAACCTTTTATTACTAGAGACACCACAAGTCCACTCTGACTTAGGTAAAACTTTGAATACCATGCCACACATTCATGGATTGATACTCAGATACTTAAACTAGTGGTTTTAGTTCTTGTAAGTAAATTCAAATGTCTTTTACATTATATGTTTATTGTTAACTGTGAATAAATGTGAATGTTCCTTTTAAACTTTGCCTTTACTGTTTATTTTATTTATTAATTCTATTGATCTCATTATTTTATTCTGTCTTAGTTCCTTGGCTGTGCTTGTTTTATACTATTTTTATTGTTGTATAACAGGGCTCAACTGTGAAAGAGATCTTGGTCTAAGTTGTCTTTTCCTGTATAAATAAAGGACCTACTACTAACTAGGACACCCTACTAACGTTGCAATTAATCCCGGCCCCTATGAAAATCAAATCAGTCAATTAACTGAACCATAATAAAGGATCATGCAGACATTTTTGTGATGTTACAGACCAGTTCATATGTGGAAATCAGTCAATTTGATTAATTAAACAAAAATATAAATGCTATATTTACAAGGTATTGTAGGTCCCGATTCATGGTGCATACTGTATGTGTATTCCCATCATGGGAAATCCATCAATTATGGTTAAATTTATTTATTCAATGACTGATTTACATTCTTGAATTGTAACTTATGAAAAATAATTGAAATTGTTGCATTTTGTGTTATGTTTGTATAGTATACATGTAGGTTTCAAAGAATAGCATACCCCCTACATCAAGCACCATTAACATGGCAGATTATTTTATTATAAGTTAATAAACCAATGTCTCAAATAACAACTCTTAAAATTGAGCTCAGTAGAGCTAGGTAAGGAAGATAGCTACCCAGACCAGATGAGAAAAGCCCACTGTTGATTGTGCATTTTCAGCGCGATGAAGTACACAGCAATGCTTTCTGCCGCCGTTCTGCTGTCGATTACATAATATGTATTTTAGCACACATTCTAGACTGCTTGCTGAACAGGATAATAGGTCAGATAACCTGTAACCTGCATCTAAAATCAAATGTGTGGTTGTGAAGCATTGCTTAATGAGTACTGAATAGTCAACGAGTCGTTTGATCTTCCGTGGACTGAAGTTGGAATAAACCATTTATTAGAGGGGGTGGAGGGGGGCTCTTAAATATCCGAAATTACATTTTAGATAATGTGAATGGTATACTTGAAGTATTTTAAATATTATATAAAAAGATAACAACAGCCAAGAGGGCAGTTTGTTGAGTCTGAGTGGAAAAGGGCAGGGGCTCCTCCCCCCCTCCCCGAGGTAAATCTGTGCACGTGCCTGGACATAACCAAACAGGTTTGACGCACGCTCATGGAAGGCACTGTAGCAACAGCATTGGACTCTCCGTCAACTCATTCCTGCTTGCTACAGTTTATTATCACTGGTCAAGTTGACAATTCACGGCCGGCCAAAACGACCCTCAGGCCACCGGGATTTGTGGCCTGAGGGTCGTATATTTAAATGTACTTGAAATGTATTTTATTTATCCTAAATATACTTCCAATATATTATTTTGGTATGTATATTTTGAAAGTATACTTCAAATATACTTAAATACATTGAATACATACTTATGGTTAACCATAAGTATACTAGAAGTATAATACTGGAGTATAATTTAAATATACTTTTTTTTTACTTGGGTAACGAGTAGGTTTTTTTGGACCTGTGGGCCATTTGAACTTTTTAATATCTTGATGAACAATTTACCCTTAAAAGGTCATGTTCTGTACTCTACTAATCTACACCAGTACAGCCAGATGAACTCTGGCCACCCCAAAGAGCCTGGCTCTAGGTCTCTTCCAAGATTTCTGCCTTTTCAGAAACTTATTTCTAAGCCACTGTGCTTCAATATCTTTTTGTTCACTATTTGACATTTCAGGCTGTACCTGTCTGAGTATGTGGTCACCCGTCACTATCCTCACACAATGCACTTGGTGAACAAAGTACATTTTCTGCTCCACACAAGAAAAACAAAATGCTTCAAACTGTACCTATTATAATGTCTTAAACTTAATAAGAGCATCCCTAGATCTCATGGGTGAGTGGTACCACAGGATCGAAGAAAGATATATTTTGGACATGTTACAAGCATTTAAATGAACCACTTTTTATATTATATCAATACAACAGAGGGAATGAATATGTTGGTTTTTAGATTTCATCAGGCATTATATTATTTATTATTCATACGTTTTAAAAGATTATTGCAGCAAGAACAGTAGATGGTCAGATTCAACCCATGCAGCACATGTGCGTCAAATTCACCGGTTCAATTGTTATTTATGTTTATTTCTGTTGTCACGTTCAGCTGTGCCTGTAACAGCTTTAGAGACCTGTCAGATGTTGCTGTTTACCCTGATGAACTTCAGCAGGAAAACCGTCATTCATCTGAACATACACCAACTGAGAATGCCAAATTGGCTGTGAACAAGAGAACACATTGGAGAGGATACTCTGATAATTACATTATAATTACAATCATCAGAGTGAAGTACACTCGGTGTCACATTTATCCATTGAGCGTATGTGCGGGTAGCAGTTTCTGTAATTCGATTGGGTTGAATGATGCTGAAAATACATAATGATTATTACAGTGAAAGTGATTAGTAATTGAGAGGCCACATTTGATTGTTCTATCATCAACTCCTCAACCAGACCTCCAAGGTTAAACTGAGACAGGAAAATCAATATAAGCTCAGTCACAGCCCCCTTTCCTTTGCCTGCAAAAAATCATTTTCATCTGGAGGTAGGATTGCACTGTTTTATTTTACAAATGGCATGGCTTTTCCAAATTTGGCCGCTGACAGTGAGTAACAGCTTGAAAACAATCATCCATATGCTGTCAGTGCAGATTAAAATAAAGTCTGTGTCTCAATATGCATAATATGCATACTATATATTATGACAGACTACGATAAGTATGTCCCAAACCAAAGATATTATGTCAATAGTCCCCGGATGGTCTACTATGTCCTGGGGATTTTCGAAATATGCAACCCTGCATGCTTTTTGGGCTGATATAGCCCACAATCCTTTGTGACACAGAATAGGAGGGGTTTCCCATCATAAGGACGAAAGATGGCAGACCTAAATTTCAAGTGAAGCCGGTCCTTCATTGGCAGTGTTTAAATGTAAGTATCCAGTATGTCAGTGAACTTGGCAAAATGTTTAAAGTTTAAACTTTGCAGAAATCACAGTAAGGCCATTATTCTGGCTCCAGTCTTGGATCATTTCTTGGTGCTCTCAGTTCAGCCCAGACATCAGCGGTGGAAGTCAGGGTTTGGTAAGGTGTCGGTTTGTGTGTACCTTCCTGCCTCGGCTGTCACAATGTCCCCTGTATTGTGTGTTAGATGTGATCCAGTCCAGGTTTTGGTTTTGCCCTTATGTGTCTTTGTATGTCCTTATATGTTTTTCCTGTTTAGTGGTTTTGGTGTTCCCAGCTGTGTTACATTAGTGGTTACTTCATTATTTAATCCCTTCTGTTTCCCCTCCTGTTGCTGGTCATTGTTTCCTGTCCCTGTGTTTCATGCTAGGTGAGCCCAGCTTTCAGTAAGTTAAATCTTCTAGTATTCAGTATTTATATCTTTAGTGTTTTGTTGTTTTCTAGTTACCAGTTGAGTTAGTTCTAGTGTTTGTTTTGCGATTGCTGTACTTTGTGTCTACTCAAAATAAATATTGCCTTTGGTTTTGAGAAAACGTATCTGCATCTTGCCTGCTGTTAAACACAACGTTGTGACATCGGCTTCTAATTTTTTATTTTTTGTTATTACAAAACCAGTTCTATGTATACTTAAAGCACCCATTTGTTATGCATTTAAATTTTTTGGTTTGAAAACATTGTAAGACATCCTATGATTATTTCTTCATCGATATGAATTGTAGTCCCAGATATATTTATTTTCTTTTATAACATTTAGACCAATATAGACAGCTCAGCTCAACCAATCGCAACAGGATTTTCTCACAAATTTGTTTTTGACTATGGGAGGCCAGGTGTGAGACATTGATCCAAAAGATCTTTGCATGTTGTGTCAAAGTGTATGGGAAAGAGATTACATGCCAACTAACCTTTGACTGAAATCTCCTCCTTGCCAAGCGTAGGTGATAGTTTACTTTTGTTTTTCCTCTCCCCGAGGCTTCTCGTGTTTGTGAGATTACCCATGATGCTTGACATCAGTGTGTGTTACACATAGGCGCATGAAAGCTCGCTATGTTTCCATCAGACTGGACAAATTGTTTGACCCTCCGACCGACACCATTCACCATTCAACCATTTAGAACAAAATGCCTTGGCTAAACGTGTTTTGAAATCCAGAGACTAATGAGTAAAATTGGATTGTTTTGGAAGCTTGCTGCCTTGGGAATGTTGAAAATGAAATGGGCTGTTATTGCCAAACACTCTGGGGAAGTTACAGTCTTATGCACTGAAATTGGGGCCACAGCCTGCATCTCTGACAATCTACCTTTGATTTTTAATTCCTTTGATATAAAATTTGGGCCCACAAAGGTGAGAGCTGTCCTTGCCTTAACTCACAAAACACATTGGGTATTTTCATTGGGGGAACAATTGGCTTTCCTCTATGAGACTTGTTCTTAGATGGGAAGTTTTTCATCACTCAATTTTAGTTAAAATGTATTTCTGCCACTTGCAGCTGGCTCCAGTAGCTGAGAAAGTACATGATCCTGCATATCGTACTAACTTTCACAATTTAATCTCCATTACAGACCACCTTGTCTTGCTATCTGTCATCTCTGTAGATGTGTTCAGATATCTCTCTCAACTTGCTTTCACTCAGGGAGATCCATGTGTTAACCTACTTCCTCTCTGCTTTTTTTCTTTATCTTTCTATAATTTCTTCTATTTTACAAAATTCTGCAATGTTCAGCTAATTAGGCCAAAAACTTGCGTGATGTATGACGGATGATGATAAGAAGTAATAAGTAGACTGGTACTTAATGGACCCCGGCTTGGAGACTGAGCCAGGTAGACACATAGAGATGAAGTGAGAGAGAAAAAATAGTGAATCTGTGTTGAGTAAACAGCAGAAAGAAACAGTAATGCTTTTTTTCCCTCCTCAAACACTGCTGATGCTTGCCAGATCATAAAATGACAAGATGACCCTGTGTCATTGCAGATAGTCCTGCAACTGTCAACTCTAGTGATCTTGCAGACATCAATCTTCCAAAGAAGCATCTAAAGTGCCTGAAAATCCCTGCTCACCGTGCACCCCGTAACCTCGACAGTCCTCGACCTGGGTGTACTCACTATTCGATCCACTATACGTTCATTATATAATTCATTATTTAATTCGGAGGGTACGGTTCACATGTACAGACTGCATTTCTCCTAAACTCACCTGTCCTGAGAACAGTCAGGACATTGGATTAGGAAGGACAAATATTTATTAATCCTGTATCCCTTGAATCTTTTAATAAAATTGTAAAAGCCTCAAAGCCTTCCAGCTGTCAACTAGACCCTGTTCCAACTAAACTAGTAAAGGAGACACTCCCAGTGCTTGGCCCACATATGCATATATCAATGCCTTTCTAAAGACTAATAATAGTTGTGAAAAGTTCCAGTCTGGGTTTAGACCCTATCATAGTACTGAGACTGCACTTGTGAAGGTGATAGACAACCTACAAGTATCATCCGAACAAGGCTGTGCTTCTGTTCTTGTGCTTCTTGACCTTAGTGCTGCCTATGATACCATTGACCACAACATTCTTCTAGACAGATTGGAAACTTATTTCGGGCATTTTCTGGCATGGTTCATTTCCTATCTATTGGAAAGACATCAGTTTGTATCTGTGAATGGTCTGTCCTCCGAAATATCAAAGGTATGTTTCGGTGTTCCTCAATGTTCTGTTTTGGGACTGCTATTGTTCTCACAATATTTTGCCTCTTGGTGATGTCATCCGGAAACACAATGTCAATGTTCACTGCTACCAGTGATAAAATAAAAGGAGCATACTTGTATAATGAATACGAACATAAAGGTCAAAAGCTATTGAATATTAAAGCATTGGATCTTTCACTAAAAGCATCAGTTATACAAAAGGTATACCTGAATCCGAACTGGTTCACTAGTAAGCTAATAAGAGTATTTCACCCATTGTTCAGTAAGGACCTATTTGCTTTTCTACAAATTACAACTGATCATTTTCAGATATTGGAAAAGGAAATCATTTCTAAGATGTCATTATTTTTCAAACAAGCCATGTGTAAGGTTTCCAGCATCGGAGCAAGATGTCTCTCATCCTGGGGATGGTATTGCGTCTCTTCCCACAGCACATGAACATAGCACACACCATAGATCACAGTTAGAGGACACGGACGCTGCACTTCCCAGCACACATGAACACAGCACATATCACAGATCGCAATCACCAGAATACTGACACCTGTACACCTTTACACATAGTATTTAAGCCACAGGCATACAGTTCCTCTTTGCGAGGTATTGTTTCCAGTTTGCGAATCTACTGAGCATTATTCCTGTTATAATATATTGATATTCTGTGTACTGACCCCTGCTTTG
>JACXGM010038327.1:0-10864 GCA_016801145.1 Umbra pygmaea
ATCTGTGTCATCATCACCATAACTGTTCTCTAGAATCTGTGTCATCATCACCATAACTGTTCTCTAGAATCTGTGTCATCCTCACCGTAAATGTTCTCTAGGATCTGTGTCATAATCACCATAACTGTTCTGCAGGATCTCTGTGTCATCATTGCCATAGCTTTTGTGTTTTCTGTTTTCAAGAAATTTTATTATGACCGCTTCCTAAATGTCAATGGGACTGAGAGGAAGAGCTTTTCTAAGGGAGGGGAGCAGCTGAAGTACTACACTATGCCCTGGGGGGCTGGCAACAACATGTGTGTGGGCAGACACTTTGCAGTCAGTGTCATCAAAAAGTGAGTAGAGTACAACATGGTTCACTTTTAGCTTGGTCTCACATCTCTTTGTGATCTTGCTTACTCCTGCTGTTATGTTCACTTGACAGTAAGCGTGCGATAGTACAGTCAAATCCAGAGCCAAGCTACCTCACACCTAAGTAAATTCAAACCATATGAAATTGTATGTACTATTAAATAAAGCTTTTATACGGGATGATTCTATAATGAATAACTTAATTAGCATTGTATTAATGATTCATTAGACATTCACAATAACATCACTACATTAGGCTATGAACTCTAGCTACAGTATAGGCAACATTGGAAATACCCATCTCATAAAATTTGAGACAAAATGTTGTACATTTTTAAATTAATTGAATTCACTAGCTACCTCACTGGATGACAGTCTGAGATTTGGTCCTTTATCTATATTTATCACCCTGTCAGCAGATGTGATAAGTGGTATCTCCTGAGAGTTCAAAATGTGTAATAAATTATGGAAATAGCCATTAAGGGCAATGTGTGCTACAGACCCACTATGCTCTATGGATGTACAGTATAAAAGTACATGAGGTGTCTGTAAAGACAGACCCATAGCGCTGACGTGTGTGCTTTTTTGGCCAGATATCAGCAGTTCAAAGGTTAAGTCTTCCTAATTCACAGTTATATGAATAGACCAGATAGTAATACAGGAAGTTGGCAGAACAGCTGTTGTCACACAGTATGGGCATACCACCTCTAGGTTTCACCATAGGTGGGATATGCAAATATTGTATTAGATGCCAGACTGCCTTCAGATTACATCTTGAACTGTGTTCTCAGATATATATTGTCTATGACCATCAGGTTTGTGTTTACCATACTTTGCCGGCTGGAACTGGAGCTGTGTGACCCGACCGCAACCGTACCACCGGTTAACCCAAGTCGCTATGGTTTCGGGATGCTCCAGCCCAATGGAGATCTGGAAGTACGCTACAGACTCAAGACCCTGCACTAGGACATTACCACTGACCTCTGACCCCACACATCATCCTGGGTGCTTTACTTGGACATTCTGTTTCTACTGACACAACATTAAATCTTGAATGAGACTAAGAATGTATTCTGCATCCACATGACATTGCCCTCAATACAAATCAGTTAAATGTTTTTATTTATATAGCTATTTTGTGAATATTATATTTACATTCAATAAATCTCTGAGGAATAAATGATTTCAGTTGCTTGTGTCTCTCAAGACTAAATGCTGTGAATGGACTGCATATCATTATTGCCATAGCCATGTAGCAAATTACAATGGAAGGGGTGTGGTTTAGGACATAGCATTGTACGCAGTCTGTCAACAAACATAAGGCCAATATCTGTTAGGATGAATTGGAAGGTATTGATACTAAAAGCAATTATTTTCTTGTCTATGGATTGCTACATAATCTATACACTATCCTTCAAATCCTTGATTGGTTGTTTCAACCTGCCTATGGCGTGATTTCTGAAGAAAACATCGTGTTTATTCTTTCAATTGGATATGATTTCTAATAGTCGTTCTGTAATGAAAGCGTTAACGCAATGTGAAGCTGTGCCGTGAAGCTGCCTGTCGCGCGGCGGATCCACCTTCTGCGCAGAGTACCCAGTCGCGCCGCCCTTTTCGCAGACAGGCGACGGGGGAAGACCCCGCAACAAAAAACGTGTGCATTTGCAAACATACTTGTTGATCTTCTCCATTAAAATAGTAGGGCGACATGCTAGGCGGACTAAATCGGTGTAGGATGGGATCTTTGTATTACCAGGTAAAAGGCGGAGGAGATCCGGAATGCCACGGAGGCAACAGCGTTTGAAGCAGAATAGGTCAGAAAACGTCCCGGGAGTAAGCTAATAATAAACCAGTTTCCACATTTCCCCTCCTATTTAATGTTTTCATATTTCTCGCAATACCGTCGGAGGAGCCATCCTAAAGTTCAGGTACGTGGGTGGGTTGTTTCATAGGCCTGTAAATTATAGATTGTTTTTTGGTCTTCTTTATAGGAAAGCAAATGATGTGCTATCGATTACAATATAATGCCATTATTTTTAATACGGCACATAGGCCTAAATGATGATAGAGTTCAGGGTGACAAGCTAAATGAACACCAACCACAAAACCTGGAATGTTTCATTTAAGAAAAATGCAAAGATGTATTGAAGAATTGTCGTTCAGATCCTGACAATCGCAGGGAAATGACACATTAATGTTCAAATTAAAGCTTTTTTTAAATTCACATTAGGGCGTTCTGTAGCCCCTACAACTATCAACTTGCCAAACACATTACATTTCCGCAATGAATTTTTTTATGTTTGTTTCCAATAATGTTTATTTAATGTACAATTTAAAACGTGTGATTCAAGCGATGCTTTCTATATCTGGCTCACAACAGCATGCGATGCATCTGATGAACGGCGATTTAAGAATGTAGTGGACGACAGTAAGTTTGTAACTTAGTTGCCACAACAATATTGACAATGTGGGCCTTCCAGGTCTGGAATGGAAAAATCCATTTCTGAACAGCAGAAATTAGCATTTACCGGGCAGTGTACGAATCTGTTAGAGTCCAATACGTTGCATATAGTATATATTACTGTAAGAGAAGGATAATTTATGTTTTGGCTTTCGTTATAAACTGTGTTTTCGTGTAAAACACCAACTAAACATTGGATCATATATAAACATATCTATGCCCTACTCCACTTTAACATAAGATATATGAAAGTACAGAAACAGTAATTTTATCATGTGATACGTCGATCATATAGGCTATTTTTCGGCAATGTTCTCTAGCCCATCAAAATGGTTAGCGTGACTTTAAGGCTAAGCTGTCATGCCTCTCTTAAGTACAAACTGATTTTGTATGTTATTCGACGCGCACAAAACACATATTTCTTAGCAGGGACATGGAACTCGTTGAGTTCTAACAGTTGAGTGACCAGCGGGCTGTCGTTTCAGCACTAGTGGAGAGTGGACAGCGTTCACTGCCGCGTTCACACCCACCAGAACAGACTCATATACAGTAACAGCACTCTTTTGGTCTCAGAGCAGATTCTATTAATTGCTCTGATATCTGTAGCATGCTCCGGAAATGTACTGATTTTATTATGATACTGAAGGGTTTGGATGTTAACTATATGTTTGACAATTCATTGTAATTCCCTCTTCTCAATATGTTGTTTCTATCTTCCCTAAGATTCAAAGATGAGAGAAAGCAAGCGCAAATGTAGACCGTAACTTTTCTCCGTCTGTATCTTGCCTGTTGGACCAAGTGGAACTCGGTGGAACTTTCGATCAAAATGGAGAAATCTCCTACGGGGTTGAATAGGAATGGCTCGCGGTCGACCGCATCGCTTCCCCCGGAACCTGTGGAAATAATCCGCAGCAAGTCATGTTACCGCAGGGTACGGCTCAACGTTGGGGGGCTACCACACGAGGTCCTGTGGAGAACGTTGAATAGGTTACCTCGCACCCGGTTAGGGAAACTACGAGACTGCAACACCCACGATTCTCTCATGGAGGTATGTGACGACTACAATTTAGATGAGAACGAGTACTTTTTCGACAGGCACCCGGGAGCTTTCACGTCCATACTGAACTTCTACCGGACCGGCAAGCTCCACATGATGGAAGAAATGTGCGCCCTATCATTCAGTCAGGAGTTGGACTACTGGGGCATAGATGAGATCTACTTGGAGTCCTGCTGCCAGGCCAGATACCACCAGAAGAAGGAACAGATGAACGAGGAGCTGAAAAGAGAGCAAGATACCATGAAGGACAGAGAAGGGGAGGAGTTCGACAACACATGTTGTTCCGAGAAACGAAAGAAACTCTGGGATCTTCTGGAAAAGCCCAGTTCGTCAGTTGCAGCCAAGGTAACATTTCATATGCTTAGTCGTGTGGACAAATTTCAATTAACTTGTTTATCATGACTTATTTTTTCTAGTTAGCATCGAGTGGGTGGGAGGGCAACACGATCGACTTATACCACTGAAAAAAAAATGATTCAAAAGACATACACTCAACGGCCTTTTAATCAGAAAGACGTATTTTCAACGTATTGTCAATGTCATTTGCACAGTGGGTTAAATATATCCATCATCCAGTCACGGGTGCTAGATCGCTCTGTGGTTAGGGTGTCAGACACAATTAAACAGGTAAGTTGACTGAGAACAAGTTTTCCTTTGCAGCAACGACCTGTGTAGGTCGCATAAAATACAATGTACAATAAACAAGCAAAGCAATCAAAACCAATTAAAAAGCAAGAAGAAAGCCACACAATGACATAAAACACAGTCAGTAATACAATTTTCTTAAAGTAATTGTGTAAAATGCTCTAATGGCACCAGTTCCTCCATCTCCATTGATATCATTTACAGCTCCACATCAAACTTTCCTTAGGAAATTAGATGTAGTAAACCACAGCACTATCCATTTTGTCAATAATGCCCCATATAACACCCATTACTGCAAACTCTGCACTAGTCAGATGGCTCTCACTACACACCCGGCACCAAACTTACTGGTAACATCTCATTTACAAGTAATTTACAAATTCACTAGGCAATACCTCACTAGGCAATTCCTCACTTTATTTAAACTCATTAATCTCCAGAGCATCACCCTCTCTTAATCTGCGTTCAAGCAGGTATATCTGTCTGGTCGCCACAAAAGCCTGCAACTCCTTCAACCAAATCTCTTTCCAGTTCTGCTAATGATTGGAACGAGCTGCAAAAATCCTTGAAGCTCGAGTCCACTGTTCCCCCTAACTACCTTTAAAGTATTACTATCAAATCTACTGTCAGACCACTGCACATGTTGACTCTACTCGCTCTCTTTGTCCGTTTATGCCCTAGTGAACTCATCTAATGCTTAACACATCTTGCACACACTTATCCACACAGCTGTCTTTGTATATTTTGCACACTACCATTTCCAATACCTATAGTGTTATTTTTGCACTGCCTCTTTATTCTGATTAATCTACCTCTTTAGCTCAGACCCTGTTTTGCACTGACTGTATAGTACAGTATACTGCCATGCCACTTTGCATATCAATTAATCTATCTTTCAATTCAGACATTTGTTGCACTACCTTTACATATACTTACATTGTTTATTCTGAAGATCCACACCCTGTATTCCTATTTATTATAATTTTCTATTAATTATTCTGTTGTTTTGTAATTCATGTGTAACTTTGTCTCATGCACCTCAGCACTATTTTCTTGGACAGGTCACCGTTTCAAATGAGAAACTGTTCTAAACATGCCCACCTGGTTAAAAAAAGGTTAAATAAAAAAAATATATCTTCAGATTACATTGTAACTCATTCCAAATGTGAGGTGCAATGGAACTAAAAGCAGATCTACCCAATTCAGTTTGATTCCCGACTGTGTCAAATGACGTTGTATTCTTGAGCAAGGCACCTAACCCTAAATTGCTCCAGGGGGAATGTCCCTGTACTTACTGTAAGTCGCTCAGGATAAGAGCATAAGCTAAATAATGCAAATGTGGTCATCAGCATATCAATCATACATAATGTATAGCTTATGTATGGTCAGGATGGGATTAGTTGTATAGGTGTTTCAAGTCAGCCAACAGTGCTTTTTTTGAATCATGTACATTGAAAACATTTTAAGGCAGATTGTGAATATCCTTATCGGGCTTGCTTTAATACTATTAAAAGTGTGTTAATATCTCAACATAATCCCAGCAGTGATCAGGTGTGAACTGGAAGAGATGAGCAGGGTCTGTAGTGCACATTATGTCTTCCTCTGAGGCCATTATGGGTCAGCTAGTGCTAGCTTTCAATACCACAGACCTTTACACTGCTTAGAGGGGGTGGGGGGGTAAAGAGAGGGAGGGGAGACAGGAAAGAGTGATCCAGGGGGGTGATATGAGAGGGTGATCCAGGGGGGTGATATGAGGATGGTCACTGAGTACAGCAAAAGACTGAATATTACAAGTTTCAGTGGATTTCTCACACACATAGGATACAGTATATCAGCTCTGAAAACAGTACTGTAAAATGTTTACTATGACACCTTTTTCCAGCAATGTAGTAATAAAAAATATAATATGGACCTAAGCAGTACATTTGAAATATTATTCTAATTATTTAAACGTGGACACTTTTAAATATATTTTTAATTTTATATAATTTTTGTACAATAAACATGTCAGTCCCACTGCCAAAATAAATGTGCAAGAGTAATGAACTCTATGAACTAGGGCCAGTACCATAATCCAGTAGGTAATACAGTCGGAATCGAACCGGCTACAATTCTGACTCCTTAACCCCTGAGCCATCTGACTCCCAGATGTATTACAGTGCTAGAACAGCTGAATCAACTTCTCTTTAGTCATTAATCCCTACCTGCTTGTTTCAGGTGAGCTGGTTAGGGGCTACAACAAAATTGTGAAATGTCTGGGGGTTCCCAGGAGAGGTTTGAGAACCACTGCCACAATCAGTGTGCAAGAGTACTTATGTGGGTGAGCTTAAGGCCAGTACCATATTCAGTGTGCAAGAGTACCAAAGTGGTTAAGATAGGGCCACAAATGACTGGAACCCAAGGCCTCCGTGTGGCACAGTTACCTACGTCGCGGCTTCACAGCACACCTTCATCACTGTACCCAGGGTTTATATCCGGTTTGCTGCATTTTGACATTGCCCAGGGATCCGGCATGGGGCAGCAGAAATAGGTACAGCGCTGCCCTGGGTGGTCTGGTGGGTAGTTGGATGAGCGGAACTTGTCATGTCAGTCTCTAGCAATTCCATATGCAGGTCAAATGACTGTGAGTTAGGTCAAGGTTGTATAGTTGATGAATGTGTACTCTCACAACCCATGTATCAACTCACGCTTCCATGTTGAATGAGTTGTGTGATAAGAACTGGACCGGCTCTGTGAGACGTGCTTGAAGGAAGCGTGTGATCACAAATGGACCATTCTGCCCAGGCGGAGGAGGTACCGAAGAAACTAAGTTAAATGCAAATTTGACATGACTAATTAAGAGGGAAGGAAAATAGAGGTTAAAATAAATGATCAGTGCCGGAGTTTGGTGTAGCGATCTAAGCTCACAACTCCGGATAACACATACACCCCGGAGACCCTGTCCCCTTCCTATCTGTCTCCCCACTATATAGCCAGAAGTGTGGACACCTGACCATCACACTCATATGAGCTTGTTGGACATCCCACTCCAAAACCATGGGCATTAGTGTGGAGTAGACGCCACCCCTTTGTGGCTATAACAGCTACCATGCTTCTGGAATGGATTTTTAGCTCATTCTGCCAAAAGAGCAGTAGTGAGGTCAGGCACTGATGTTGGATGAGAAGGCCTGGCTCGCAACTGCCAAAAGGGTTGAGGTCAGGGCTCTGTGCAAGCGACTCAAGTACTTCCACACCGACCTCATCGAACCATGTCTTTATAGACCACGCTTTGTGGACAGGGGCACAGTCATGCTGGAAAAGGAAATGGCCTTCCCCAAACTGTTGCCACAAAGTTGGATGCACCCAATTGTTCGAAAAGGTCTTTGTATCCTGTAGCATTAAGATGACCCCTCACTGGAACTAAGGTGTCTAGCCCAAACCTTGAAATCATTTTGGAGAACTCTAAATAATAATGTTATTTTTTATCTCACCTCTGGTACAGTAAATTACAGTTGCCTACAGCATATAATTTGCCACTCAACTGGGTTTAGGGAGCAAACAGAATAGTATGTTCTCTGTACCACTGTTTAGGTAGTGAATACCAAACCATTATCTGTCTAAAATCAAATAACCCTTGAATATTTATCTCCCAGAGCATAAAAATTCCTATCAAACTAGACAATTGCAGCCCATGGAAGTGTGTTCAAATATCTAAGATGATAAAATCAAATCAGCTGGTTTTAGGAGGACATCTCTTTACTGAAGTCACATCAGGTGGTTTTAGGAGGACATCCCTTTACTGAAGTCACATCAGGTGGTTTTAGGTGGACATTTCTGTGATGAAATCAGTAAAGCTGGTTTGAGAAGGACATTTCTTTAATTAAATCTCATCCGCTCGCTTTAGGGCAGGGGTGTCCAAACCCTTCCATGGAGGGCCTAGTGTATGTAGGTTTTCGCTTTTACCTTGTACAAGGCTGATGGAGTAGCTCACTAACTGGTTAGCATCTCCACTCACCTGGAAGTCTAGGTCTTAATTTGGCTATAATTGAAGGGAAAGACCAAAAACCACCATACACTAGGCCCTCCATGGAAGGGTTTGGACACCCCTGCTTTAGAGGGACATTCCTGTGTTGAAATCTGACCTCATAAGGCGAGTGAAAGTCACAGGCGACGATAATTTGCAGCCTAGGCTATTTGCTCTCTTATGTGGTGTTTCACTTAATTCTAGCTCATGCAGTTGTTGAGGTTATACAAAATACAATGATTTGCGGCCCCTTGTTTCTTGCAATGTGCCTTATATTAACACATCTGTTATGCTCACTCTTCAGATGTTCCCTTTCAGCAGCACAGAGAGGTGCTTCAACCAGTTATTGATTGACTGTGCATTGCTCAATGAAACAAACAGTAGAAAATGCCAAGCCTGTCCCAAAGTATCTCAAAGTATTCAGACAGTGGCAATGGGCCTCTCTTCAACCACGACACTTCAAAGTCAATTGAAAAGTCTTCAGGCTAGAAATTAACATCCAAGCTAAAGTCAAGGATAATTATTTTACTAATACCATTTCTGTCATTGAGTAGTTAATGTCCCATTGATGTAATGTATTGATTTAATGGTAGGCTGTGCTTAAATAACTGTTTGGCCATACTGAAACTGTATGCCACTCTACTAAGGGGCATCATTACAAAATTGGCCCAAGAGACGTGTAATGTGTGCCAGGAAGAATGGAGTCTTCCCACTGTGTCTTCTCCTGATTAGCGTTAAAGGCTTCTGTACAACCACTAACCCTAACTACTGAAAGCAGTCACACTGAGGAGCTTTCCATCCAACCTTGTCTCAGTTGGCAAACTATGGGCATGTCTTACCAACACCCAGAGCCCAAAGTCCTGCAGTACTTCAGCTGTGTCCCTGTGTATGCATCACTGCCTGTTGTTAATGTTGTGATCATCACACACACACACACTTACACACAATTTCCCATCAACAGATGGTCATTCGTCAAAACAAGGAGCACATTAACAGTTACCTGGCAACAGGAATTATATTATCTTTACGAAAAGGGGTGGTCACAGATCGTGTGTGTGTGTGTGTGTGTGAGTAAGTGTGCTTGTTTGTGAGATTGCATGTGACTGTTTGTGAGATACTCAGCCAGCCTCCAGACTGTTGCATTACTTAGCCCATGCCAGTGGCCGCTAGCCAAGCACTATGATGTGTGATTCCAGTTTAAATTGAGCTTTAAGCCTTAATGCAGAGGAAGTGCAGCGACCTTCACTTCTCTCTGGCTCCAGTGTCAGTCCACAGAAAAGAAACTTGAAGGATAAAGTCTCAACGTTGGTACGCTAGCTGTATATGTCTGTGGTTGTCTCACTTTCTCGTTTACCAGCTATCCCCGCTCCTACATTTCTCTTTCTGCCTCTGTCCTCCCCTCTATCACTTTATCTCAGCCATCCCTCTCTCTGTCCTTTGTCTTTCTCTCTCTTCCTCCTTTTGCTCCTCTACTACATATTCAACTAAATGTCAGGGAAATGTCACATTCATTATTTTCCACGAGACTCCAGGCTCAATCTGAAGCTTCTCTCATTTCTTTACCTACCTACCTACTTTTTTCTCTCAGCTCCCTCTCTCTTTCTCTCTTTCTTTATCTTTGCTTTGTTACCTCTCTCTCTCTCTCTCTCTCTCTCTCTCTCTCTCTCTCTCAATTCAAACGAATTCAAAAGACTTTAGTGACGTGGAAAGGTAGGTTACTTACATTGTCAAAGTATACATTAAATAAACATTAGTCAGGTCAATGTTACAGTAGACAGACAGTGCGAATAAAAAAAAATGAGATCATTTAAAAAAATTAACAGCTACTACAGCATCAAGAGTAATGACAATAACAATAAGATTCACATAGAAATAACAGTCTACAGTATCATTGGTTATCCCTTAGATTCACATAGAAATTACAGTCTGCAGTATCATTGGTTATCACTCAGATTCACATAGAAACAACAGTCTGCAGTATCATTGGTTATCCCTCAGATTCACATAGAAACAACAGTCTGCAGTATCATTGGTTATCCCTCAGATTCACATAGAAACAACAGTCTGTAGTATCTTTGGTTATCCCTCAGATTCACATAGAAACAACAGTCTATAGTATCATTGGTTATCCCTCAGATTCACATAGAAACAACAGTCCATAGTATCATTGGTTATCCCTCAGATTCACATAGAAACAACAGTCTACAGTATCATTGGTTATCCCTCAGATTCACATAGAAACAACAGTCTATAGTATCATTGGTTATCCCTCAGATTCACATAGAAACAACAGTCTACAGTATCATTGGTTATCCCTCAGATTCACATAGAAACAACAGTCTACAGT
>JACXGM010038328.1:0-10863 GCA_016801145.1 Umbra pygmaea
CATGACAGATGACAGCAATAACACATGACGTATGACAGCTATAACACATGACAGAAGACAGTTATATTACATGACATATGACAGTTATAACACATGACAGGTGACAGCAAAAACACAGGACATGCAACAGTTATAAAACATGATATATGCTAGCTGCAACACATTATTTAAGACAGCTATAACTCATGACAGAGGACAGCTATGACACATGACATATGATAGCTGTGGCACATGACAAATGACAGTTATAACAAATGGCATATGACAGTTATAAAACATGAAATTTGACAGCAATAACACATGAAATATGACAGTTATAACACATGGCATTTTACAGCTATAACACATGATATATGATAGTTGTGACACATGACATATGACAGTTATTACACATGGTGCCCCTGGCACCAACTTTTCTGCTAACCCTATGGTATCTGCAGCACTATACAGGACTAGACAGAGACAGTAGGTTACTGTTAACCTAACGGTACCTGCAGCGCTACACGGGACTAGACAGAGAAGGTATGTTACTGCTAACCCTATGGTACCTGCAGCGCTATACGAGACTAGACAGAGACAGTAGGTTACTGCTAACCTAACGGTACCTGCAGCGCTACACGGGACTAGACAGAGAAGGTAGGTTACTGCTAACCCTATGGTACCTACAGCGCTATACGGGACTAGACAGAGACAGTAGGTTACTGCTAACCTAACGGTACCTGCAGCGCTACACGGGACTAGACAGAGACAGTAGGTTACTGCTAACCCTATGGTACCTGCAGCGCTACACGGGACTAGACAGAGACAGTAGGTTACTGCTAACCCTATGGTACCTGCAGCGCTACATGAGACAAGACAGAGATAGTAGCTGATGTCTACCCCCCCACAGGTGTCTGATCTGAGCCAGGCTGTGAACAAGAACAATGATGCCCTGAGACAAGCCAAGCAGGAGAGCATGGAGTTCAGGCACCAGATCCAGTCCTACACCTGTGAAATCGACTCTCTAAAGGGAACTGTAAGTGCTATGAAACTGTAACCTTCTCCCCCGGCTATACTCGCTCTCCGGTGGATCTAAGTGTGGCTGTCTTCGTCTGGCAGAATGAGTCCCTTCTCAGGCAGATGAGGGAGATGGAGGAGCGCCAGGGCCACGAGGCTGGAGGTTACCAGGACAACATCGCCCGTCTGGAGGCTGAGATCGCCAAGATGAAGGATGAGATGGCCAGACACCTCAGAGAGTACCAGGACCTGCTCAACGTGAAAATGGCTCTGGACATTGAGATCGCCACCTACAGGAAGCTTCTGGAAGGGGAGGAGAGCAGGTGAGACACCTACAGAGGAAGGGACAGAAGATACATTTAGATGGTTTTGATATTGTTGGGACAAATGTTAGCATTCTGTGAGTCATTTTAAATGAATTTTCAAATTCTGTCTCTCTACCTGTCTGTCTGTGCTCCAAGGATCACCGTGTCCTCATCTCACTCTGCTGCTCACTCTGCTGCTCACTCTGGTGCCTCATCATATTCCACCATCGGGTTCAGAGGTGAGTGGCATTACAACACTACAATACAACTGGCTAAGTAATGAGTACTATAGCCATTTAGCACTGAGTACTGTTAAAAAGCTTAATAGGGTCCTATAATAGGAGATTACAACCAAAACTTGAGTGCAGAATCACGTTTCACCCTAAGGTGGCGCAGTTAACCTAGAAATGCTTTGATATGATGAACTGATGGATTGTGGAACTCAACATCACTGAGATCACTTTCACTAAAGCCAGTTTAGCTAAATTAAACTGAAAGGGATATTTTATTCAAAACATTTCTGTTAGTGTTTAGTTTCATAATAAAAGCGCTTGAAAATCCTGCATGTTGATTTGATAATTTTATATATATTTTGCACACCACTGTGACTGTTATGCTTACGAAAAAGAATGGCATATTCTAAAGTTTAAGTCTAAAATATTCCTTTGTTTAAAAAAAAGAAATATTCCTTTATTTTATTAATTGAAAATGTAATATTCAACTGTTTTGTGGTTGTATTCTCTTCTGGATCCCACAGCTGTGGAAAGCACTAAAGGCATTAGGTTGTGGTTTGGTGAGGTTGTAGTTTGGTTGGGTTAGGTTGTAGTTTGGTTGGGTTAGGTTGTAGTTTGGTGAGGTTGTAGTTTGGTTGGGTTAGGTTGTAGTTTGGTTGGGTTAGGTTGTAGTTTGGTTGGGTTAGGTTGTAGTTTGGTGAGGTTGTAGTTTGGTTGGGTTAGGTTGTAGTTTGGTTGGGTTATGTTGTAGTTTGGTTGGGTTAGGTTGTAGTTTGGTGAGGTTGTAGTTTGGTTGGGTTAGGTTGTAGTTTGGTTGGGTTAGGTTGTAGTTTGGTTGGGTTAGGTTGTAGTTTGGTTGGGTTAGGTTGTAGTTTGGATAGGTATGGTTCCAGTTTTGTTTGGCTAGGTGGAGGTAAAGTTATGATGTGATTACTATGAAGTTGTGTGTTAAGGCTAAGTTGTTTTTTGATTGTGTTCAACAAGGGTTAGGTTGAAGTTGTGATTGGATTAGATTGTAGTTATATTGTGGTTAGTGTGAAGTTGTCTTACGTCTGTGCGTTCCACCCACAGAGACCAGTCCAGAGGCCCCACGTTCCTCAGAAATACACTCTAAAAAGACTGTCTTGATCAAGACAATTGAGACCCGCGATGGAGAGGTGAGCCAAACAACTCAACATACAGAGGGAAAAGAACAATGTAGTGTTCATCTTAAATAGCACCATGTTCCCTTTCTAGTGCACTTAGTTTAAATGAGTACCCAGGAAAAATCTACTCTGAAAAGCGAAATTGGGCCATTAGATATATGGTAGTATTTTGTGTTCTTACAGAGTGTGACGCAAATATATACAATACATGTTTTATTTATTTTATTTATTCATTTCGATCTAGATTACAGTTTCAATGCGTGAAGGTGCTAGTGTTCAGTCTGTAAGTACAGATCACATCTGTTGACGTCCCCGGTAATTAACTGCCTTTTCAGTCCTAACAACCACAGCACATCACTATGGTTACAGAAATCAGGAAAATTATCCCAACATTCTAAGCTTTTAACCTTATGAATTGAAAAGCTGGATTTGTGGATTCAAGGGTTTCCGTCACTCTGCAACCCTTTGCATAAGTTTGTTCCTGTCCTCTAACATCTGAGCACTTTCCTCACACAGTCACCCGACCTATAAACACTGTCAGGGTTGGAGTTCATTAATCAGTTCAGTACAATCAAGAAGTGAACTGAAATAACAACTTCAATTGTTTTCTCAAAGGCTGTCATTACACAGTCCAATCATATCAGATCTGTCAGATCTTTTTCAGAAGTTTTCCGACTGGGAAAAAGATCAGTGAAAAAGAATAGGAATTTTCTAAACACAGTCATTTAAAAACGTTTAGGTTATTTGGAATTGGGAATCTTACAGAAAGGACTGAAGGGAAACAAAATTCATCCAACCCATCTTTGGCACACTCGCCTTCAGACTTAACTACAGATGTGTTTTTACTGTCCCTATCCTGTCCTTTACACGCGTTAACAGTCCTTATTTTCAACACAACTCTATGGCCAAGATTCAATCTATACTGGCAAAGATCTATGCTTTAACACAACATTTAAATACCATGTTCTCACTTGAGGAGATTACACAGTCAATGCTGCATATCGTGTCTTAATCAGAATTTTTAAATGTCACTGTAACACAGATCTTCCACCATCTGGATTGACTCTAGCTCTAAACGGTTGTGTTTACATGGTTGTGTTTACACGGTTCACGGTTGTGTTTACGCAGTGAAAAACCATATCTGAATTTGCCTGCCTGTAGAAATACAGGTCTTTGGTTTTATTTATTGAACCTTTATTTCCACAGGGAAGTCCCATTGAGACCATGTCTCTTTTGGAAGATAACCCTGCTTCCCAAAAAAAAAAAAAAAGCAGCAGAAAGCAAAAGGTACATAGAAAGGAACTCATCGTATGAATGAAGGAATATAGATTTATAAACATATAGAATATAGACTGCATGTCATTAGCAAAAGGTACATAGAAAGGAACTCATCATATGAATGCAGGAATATAGATATATAAACATATAGAATATGAAACGCATGTCATTAGCAAAAGGTACATAGAAAGGAACTCATCGTATGAATGCAGGAATATAGATATATAAACATATAGAATATAGACCGCATGTCATTAGCAAAAGGTACATGGAAAGGAACTCATCTTATGAATGTAGGAATATAGACAGCATGTCATTAGTTGGACCTCTGCAGTGCATGTTTGCACGAGAAATACTGCAAAAAAATGTAACTTGTACATTACCAGTGCTCCAAAATTCCAGAAACTGGTGCAAATATTTGCAGAGTAGTATGAAATTTATTACCTGCATGCAGACCAAAAACAACTAAATGTTTTTTTTACCAAAATCAGTAGCTACCAAAAGTATAGAGTTCAACATTCCTGTGTGAGAGTAAGCTAGCTGGAAATTAATTAATTAATTGAAAAATGAATATTGCATTCTCCGTAAATTTCAATATTATCAAATTCAGTCACCTGTGCTACACCTTCAACTGGAAGACACAACTCATGGATAAAGAAGCCTGGTTCTGTTATCAGTGCAGGTCCTTTAATAGCTCATCGACTTGTGTTTAATTAGTTAATACTCATTTTCAAGTTCAAAATGAAAAAATTATGGTCTTAAGCATTTACAATATGTAGTTTAGCCCAAAATAGGTGTTTTTCCGATCTGGAAAAATGTGTAATATTAAACTGTAAATATAACTGGCTCTCTACATTAGGGCAATCACCTTATGTTGTATTCTATTCCGCAATGTTATGTCAATGCAAGGCTCCCATGAGAAAGAGAAATAGGCTTAATTGGACTTCCTGTTGAAATAAAGGTAAAACAACACAAACTATACAGATACTGTATGTACTGTTACACTGGGTCCCTTCAAAATGTCTGTTTGGATCTGTTTGACCATCAAAGGTGATTCTACTCTCTTCTCGTGTAGGTGGTCAGTGAATCTACACAGCAGCAGCAGGACATCATGTAAACAACAACAAGACAACAGGAAAAACAAAAAGGTTTAATTTGAATAAATTGACATTTACCTGCCAAGATTTAAGACCTTCTGAAAGCGTTTGAAAGTGAGCGAGTTATGAACAACCATTAATAAGTTTAACCCTATTGTAAAGGATTAAATATTTGGAAAGAATGTTAATAAATCTAGCTCCTACTGATTAGACATTAACTGAACCATCACCAAGACAAAGGATATCAGAAGACATATTTACATGACCTGGAAAGTGTGATCGAGGGGGAGAGTGTGAAGTCTGGCCAGAACAAAATGTTACGACATTATGTAAAGCGTGGAAGTGCATGTTTCTTTATTTGTGTGTTGATGGGAGGGTGTCTTTTTTGACATTTCACAATGTCAATAAATGAAAATAAAACACTTTGAGAAGTTGAAACAGAAATGAGCAGACCGTTTATTTGACCCCTGGAGTGAACAATTATTTAATTTAATTTAAAATAAACACTGGTTATATTATGCACATCATGAGTTGTCATGTAAAGATCATGTTATAATTTCTCAGGTTTACATAATATGTGTTTAACAAAAACTAAAGGATCATCCGATTCCCAAACCATTTCTCCCTCCATCAACACCCAGGTGTCGGGCAGCAGGGTTGAAGCCACTGTACCTTTCATACTTCCCTCTCCTCCATGATATGAGGTTTCATGTCCTGGCCTCTAGCATCTCCACAGAGAAGACATGACATCATATCATGACCTTTCTGAAAATACCCACCTATATTCCATTTCTAAGACAGCGCCACAGTAATTATTCATTTTCAATTCGGCACCCAAATGAGACATTTTCAGAAACGAGTGTGTGATTACACACATTCTCACACAACAGTATATTCCAGCAAAGCTATTATGTGCATGTTAGTACTTTCCAGTGAACACAGAGAACAGAGCAATAGAGAGAGAGGAGCAAGAGGGAGTGTGAATCCACTGGGAACCCTGAACTAAACGTGCAGAACGAGAAACAGCATCAGCCCTAATTGGAAATGTGTAATCATTCTAAATCTGGCTGGCGGATGGGCTCTGCTGGTCTGTTTCACTGTCTATTGGCAAACGAAAACACACAATTCTTTCTCGACAACGTTAGAGAGAAAACAACAAATGAGGTATAAAGGCAATCATAAAATACCAACAAACCAAAACACATGGATTATTTACATGGATAGGTACACGGTGCGTGCACGGACAGTGCCTGTGCGTTGCCCATTGGAGCAGGTGTTCAAGTGTTCAACAGTTTGAAGGCATGCAGACAGACTCTCAGAATGAGATCCTCTGCTTCAGGCCCCTCTTGGGGGACCCGGTGTTGAGAGTCGGTAAGTAAAGCAGCGGTTATAGGGTAAACCCATGGAGGGAACCAACGTTGAGTCAGTGAACAGGAGCCGTATTGCCAATGCTCAGTCTGAAGTCTGCCCTTTAGAGAGTCTGATATTCACGTGCCCATGGCGGTGTCCATCGCCAACTATCTAACTTGGTGCTGAATTTGGAGGGAGCAATAATGGTGAATTCTAAGGTACAGTCAATGGATAGCACTCTCATATGTTCCTCTTCAGTAGTTGTGTTGTAGCCGTTCAAATAGGGTAATACATTACATCCTCCACAGATTGGTTGTGGTAGTAAGTTGTCCTGCATTCTTTGATTGTGGCAATCTGTCTAATTTACAAAGCCAACCATGACCAAAGCATTGCCAATACACAATACAAATATGAATAATAAAACAAATAAAAATAAACAATATAAGTGATTACACAATAAATATAAAGACAGTGCATGTTCTGATAAGGTAACTATTTACTGTAAATGTATTTATAAATAAGTTACTACTGGTGTCTGGTGTCATGTTGGCAGATTACAGTGTAAAGGTCACAGTGTGAAGTTCACCAGTGTTAATGTCACAGTGTAAAGGTTACAGTGTAAAGGTCACAGTGTAAAGGTCACCAGTGTAAAGGTTACAGTGTAAAGGTTACAGTGTAAAGGTTACAGTGTAAAGGTTACAGTGTAAAGGTTACAGTGTAAAGGTCACAGTGTAAAGGTCATAGTGTGAATGTTACAGTGTAAAGTTCACTGTGTAAAGGTGACTGTGTAAAGGTGACTGTGTAAAGGTCACAGGGTAAAGGTCATAGTGTAAAAGTCACAGTGTAAAGGTCACAGTGTAAAGGTCACAGTGTAAAAGTCACCAGTGTAAAGGTTACAGTGAAAATGCAGCTGGATTTAACTTTGTGATACATGATGGCATGTAGTCCTTGCCACACCAGTATGAGTTTGGTTAAAATAGTAATTTGTAGTTACTTATAGTTACTTTCTTGCATCTGTAATGAATTTGAGGACCTTTAATTTACCCATCATGCACTGCTACAGTATCATGATACTGCTGCAGTAAAGACATCAGTGGTATCAGGGTTCTTCTATTCATCCAGTGACTTACAGTGCTTTGGACTTGACCAAAAAAGATACACGCCCAAAACACTATTTTCTATGTGAAACAACAATTCTTGATCCATCATATTTCTATTGGGAAATCAGCTGAGTGCTGTTGTTTTACCTGTGTAAAGTGTATCTACTATTCTTTGCTACCCTGCAGTACATATTGTGAATTGTATGTTTATTGGTCTGTGTGTAGTCCGGCCACTTTTCTTTGGCATTACTGTTGACTCCATTTGGGCATTGTTGCATTTGTGTGCGTTATCCAGATAAGTACAATCTGGAATATACTCCTGCAGTTGACTCCTCATTTTAAGACTTTAAACCTGACAGCTCTGAATATCATTATGTGTGTGAAGCTTCAGAATCAGAACTCTGAATGACAATCAGTAAAATATTTATTGCAATTTTTCCACTTTTTGTTATGTTACACCCTTATTTGAAATGGATAAAATTCATTACTTACCTAAAAATTCTACAAACAATACCCCATAATGACAATATGAAAGAAGTGTTTTGAAATAATATCAAATTTATTAAAAATAAAAACGAAAAAAGCACATGTACATAAGTATTCACAGCCTTTGCCACTCAACATTGAGCTCAGGTGCATCCTGTTTCCACTGATCATCCTTGAGATATTTCCATAACCTGATTAGAGTCCATCTGTGGTAAATTCAGTTGATTGGACATCAGTTGGAAACTGATTGGAAAGGCAGTTAACAGTGCATATCAGAGCACAAACCAAGCCATGAAGTCCAAGGAATTGTCTGTAGACCTTGAGACAGAATGTAGCATCATATTCAAAAGACTTAAGGCTGTAATCGTTGCCAAAGGTGCTTCAAGAAATTATTGAGCAGAGGCTGTGAATACTTATGTACATGTGCTTTTTTCATTTTCTATTTTTAATGAGATTTTAAACAATATTATGAACACGTAGATTTATCTACAGTACAGTGGCAGCAGCTGGTCTTTCAAAGAGGGGAAGCTCATTGTCAGCCTATCTTTTCCAGTGACTTGACCAGTGTCCTTTTAATGGCCAGCAGAGCTAAGCTGCTCAAACTTGGCCAGTGATGGACTGTCAAGTCTGAATTTTGGGCAGACGCCAGAGGGGCTGAGGGCCCTCGTGGGTTGTTCCAGAGAGCTGCATGACTGTCAGAGCTTTAATTCTAAGCGGCGGCCCATATAATTTCTATCGGCCCCCTTTCAGGTGTCAATAGTAATGTTCTGTTGCCCCCCCCGCTGGTGGTCCTCTGATGGGTGGTAATGCCAGGTCCGTTTTTGGCCCCAATCTGTCACTGGCCTTGGCCAGGGGCGTCGGACTGGGGGTAAAACCGATACTGATTACTGGGGCCCAAGGGAAGAGAGGGCCCTTGAAAAGTCTGGAATGAATTTTATTTTACCTGGATATTTTCCCTTCCTAATTAAATTTCATAATTGTATGTCAGATGAAATGTAAAGTTGGTGTATTCGCTGAATGACTTGGTTGATTGACTGATTACATTTTGTATACAAATAAAGACTAAGGTCTCACCCACCCCTTGCTAATGCGCCAAATGATTTAGTCCATCTGCATGCATTTTGAATAGTTCAGTTTAGCATCTGGTGGAGCGCAAACATCTGCTTTATAAATGTCTTTCTAAAAGAAAGCCAAATCAAGGGAGAAAAATACGGGAGAAAGAGAGAACAAAATGAGGGGAAAGAATTGGTAACTGACTTATTTTCAAAGAAAGGTGAGCACAAACTAGAAAACTAAATCCGTAGTGCTAAACTGCTTGAATATCTCCGTGACTGTTCGTGAGACAACCTATTAAAAGAGAAGAAAATACACTTTCAAATTATATTTTTTTATATAGTACAAGCAGTGATGGGAATAACGGCGTTATAAATAAACGGCGTTACTAACGGCGTTAGTTTTTTCATTAACGAGTAATCAAACGAATTACTGTTTTCCCAGTTAAAACGCCGTTACCGTTACTGACAAAATAAAATGTGGCGTTACTTTAATTAAGCTCAATGATGGACCTGCAAAGTATTTTTCTCTGGTGTGTGTGTCAGGGGGTGGTAGACAACCACAACTGATGATGATTGGCTTAGAGTACATTTCCATCGTTTGCCAACCAACCAGAGGCAGAGTAGGGCGGGTGTTCAGTGTTCAGTTCCAAGGTTGCCAGATTGGGCGGTTTCCCGCCCAATTGGGCGGTTTTGCATTATTTTTTGCGGGCAAAAATGGCTTTGGGCGGGTGGATATAAATTGGGCTGGTTTCGGATCAGTTCGGCGGGTTTTTGTAGCCGAAACACCGGCACTTCAGATCCTTCTTCCTGCGACCCTCTGTTCAGCAGGCAGCAGTCTCACTCAATCATTCACACACATCCACTCAGCTCTGGCTGAAGTGCCCCCTAAACTCACAACAGACACTCCCAATACCTTCAGCTCACGTGACGCATGCCGACGACGCCCGCACCTCAAACACATGAATATTGCCTCAGGACGTTTTTCTGCAAACCTGGCCCATGATGCATTTTGGCTTGAGGTGGAATCTTTTGAAGATGCTGAAAATCACTGTTTCCAGGATTTAGCTTTCGGTTTTATAAAATTGTGCACCCTCCCTGTTGTTTATGATATTGTTTTAATCAAATTATTCAAAATAACAATTATGCAAAGCAAGTTTCATTACAACTCTAGGCCTAACTGCCTGTCTCCGGAAAGCTACAACTGTATGGTATTAGATCTAATTGTTCTAAGTCACAGTATCAAACTCCAGTTTGCTATTATATTTGGCGTATTGTCACGAAATGTGGGGAAGTTGATATTCGTGGCATATTTGTTGTGTATATTGTTTCGATGTTTGTGTTTTTGTGTCATGCGCCGACCTCAGGACGCTGGGAGAATGGTGGGCACTTGGTTGCTCATTGCGCATGAATGGGGCTTAGGGTAGCTAAATACTCACACCGGCGCGTAATGAGTAATCGAGATGCATATTTGATCCCAGTGTTCCAGAACGGTTGGCGCGTGTTATTATTGTTGGCTTCCAGTCCTGTCATGGAGGGGAGAAGCGAGGAGGGGTATGTTTGAGAAAAGAGGAGCTGTTGTGTACTTTATTGATTGAGCTTTCACCTCGTTTAGTGTCGTATACATAATGTATACTGTCCTGTTTGCCAGGCGTACATGTATATAGGGTACCGCGACAAGAGCATCGTAGCTTTATATATATATAGTTGTGCAGCATACAAGACCAGTGTTTGCAGCTCTAAAGAACATGAAAGTACCTCTTCACGGTGTTCAAAATAAATCTAAGAACACAACCTCCCTGCATTCTGGTCTCCAATCCC
>JACXGM010038329.1:0-10864 GCA_016801145.1 Umbra pygmaea
AAAAGAGAGAGAGAGAGAGAGAGAGAGAGAGAGAGAGAGGGAGAGAGGGAAAGAAACAGAGAAGGATTGTAAAAGATTGATCAGGGATTGATAAAAGTAGCAGTTTATAAACTGACATGAGAAAGGATGATACGATGGTAGTGTAAATTCCCACTGATTCTTGCATACTCTCTACATGGCGTTAGTAGTTTTAAGGGGTAGGATTTGGTATACATATTCAGGGGAGCGCAAGGACAGGTGGTATTTGTGATGTTGTGGTGGGCCGGTCTGGGCCAAAATGCCAGGGCCGATTTTTGGTCCCAGTCCACCCCTGCTTCACCCTACTTAAAAAATACAACGTGGAAGGTTTAGTGAAAATAATTAATTCATTTGAAATGCACTTCAGGTTCTCGTTGATAGCTTTTAATGACTGTAGCAGTCAACACCGCATTTTCCTTTAACAATCGATTCCTGATTTTAAACTTCATTATGCACGTTTTCAATGCGTGTTTATTGGAATAACCCGCAAAAATATAACTTGAAAATAACATACCTCCACTTGTTGTAGACCTCATAGTAGAAAAAAGCAATTTCGGTCCAAAACATTTGAGTGAGACGAACGATGACAAACTTTCCATTATATTCCCACTCGACAGGTGCATGTGACGCAAAGCTCACTGGACACATTTATTTATCCTCCCTGCTTTTTGATAGTTTTGAAGTAATGTGAATATTTCCAGCTGGTAAAATGTAGGCTATGTCTTCTTCCATTTTGCTAACCTCCAATCTGCATAACGCTAAGTGCAAGATAAGTGCAAGATCTCTCCTTTTTTTTAAATGACGTGGAGGGGCACTAATTAAACATACGGATTAAAAAACAACAACAATGGATAATAAATTATTAACTTGTGTTCTAAAACAGTAAAGGTGAAAATATAACGTAAATGTAACTAATTATCTAGTTATAAATGTAAATAGTAACTAATTACTTGAATTTTGAAAGTAAAGCGTTAGGTTACTTTTTTTCCAAAAAAGTAGTCTGACTAGTGTAACGCGTTACTTAGTAACTCGTTATCCCCAACACTGAATCTATGCCACAAAGAATGAAGGCAATTCTGAAGGCAAAAGCGAGTCCAACCCAGTACTAGTAAGATGTAACTAATGAAATGGTTGGTGAGTTTACCGGTATAGAGAGAACTTTGAAATGGGTCTTCTTTGTACTGCACAGACATCCAGTGGTTTTTAATTCCAAAAAAGGTGACGCAGTTAGCGAAATGAAAATAATAATAATAAAGTATTTTGAAGATGCAATCCACCCTGTACTATATTGAAAACACAATATTAACATATTGTATGATGTTTTACTGAATCCATCCATCTTCGTCAGCTTATCCGGGGTCGGGTTGCGGGGGCAGCAGCTCCAGCAGGGGACCCCAAACTGCATTTTCCCAAGCCACATTAACCAGCTCCAACTGGGGGATCCCAAGGCATTCCTAGGCCAGGTTGGAGATATAATCCCGTCACCTAGTCCTGGGTCTTCCCCGAGGCCTCCTCCCAGCTGGACGTGCCTGGAACACCTCCCTAGGGAGGCGCCCAGGGGGCATCCTTACCAAACCACCTCAACTGGCTCCTTTCGACGCAAAGGAGCAGCAGCTCTACTCCTAGCTCCACACGGATGATTGAGCTTCTCACCCTATCTCTAAGGGAGATGCCAGAAACCCTTCTGAGGAAACACATTTCAACCGCTTGTACCCTGGATCTCGTTCTTTCGGTCATGACCCAGCCTTCATGACCATAGGTAAGGGTAGGAACAAATACTTACTGGTAGATCGAGAGCTTTGCCTTCTGGCTCAGCTCTCTTTTCGTCACAACGGTGTGATATATTGAGTGTAAAATCGCCCCCACTGCCCCGATTCTCCGACCAATCTCCCGCTCCATTGTCCCCTCACTCCTTCACTTGGGGTAAGGACTCATTCCCTTCCTGGAGTAGACACTCCATCGGTTTTCTGCTGAGAACCATGGCCTCAGATTTAGAGGTGCTGATCCTCATCCCAGCCACTTCACACTTGGCTACGAACCGATCCAGTGAGTGCTGAAGGTCACAGGCCGATGATGCCATTGGGACCACATTGTCTGCAAAAAGCAGCGATGAGATCCCCGGCCCACCGAACTGCAACCCATCCCCACCCCAACTACGCCTCGATATCCTGTACATAAATACTACAAACAGGATTGGTGACAAAGCGCAGCCCTGGTGGAGGCCAACCTTTATTTGAAACAAGTCCGAACCAGAACGCAGCTCTTGCTTTGGTCATACAGAGATTGGATGGCCCTAAGAAGGGACCCCCTCACCCCATACTCCCGCAGCACCTCCCACAGTATCTCCCGGGGGATCCGGTCATACTCCTCATCCAGATCCACAAAACAAATGTAGACAGGATGGGCATACTCCCAAGCCCCCTCCAGGATCCTTGCGAGAGTGAAGATCAGAGCCATTGTTCCACAACCAGGACGAAATCCGCATTTTTCCTCTTTAACCTGGTTTTCGACTTTCACCTTTGTGAATGTCATTACACATATACACTCATTTCAAACCTGATGACTGTAACACATTCAAAAAAGGTTGGGACGGTCAACGGTTTACCACAGCCTGATCTCTTAGAAATCCGTGAAACTGCCACGGAGTATGACCATCAGAATCTGTGACAGTTCCACGGAATGGCCGAAAATTCTGTGAAATGAACACGGATTGAAATCCGTGGCAGTTTCACAGAAAAGTCTGCGATTGGCGCACAGTGAGACCTTGATGTTAACTCAATGTAAGCCTTTCCCAAACCCCTAACCTAACCTTAACCACTCAGAAACCTTGCTGTTAATTCGATTTAAGCCTTTTCCAAACTCCTAACCTAACCTTAACCACTTGCTGTTAACTCGATGTAACTTGTATTTAGGGAGTAAAAAATGACAAAAAAGCACGTTTGCAACACGTCTGCATCGCGTTGGAATAGAAAACAGAATACATGTAAAGTGTCCGCCTTGATTCGAACTCGCAATCTTTGGTATGTTAGTCGCATGTTTTTACGCCCGCCCACCATCCCTAACCTGCAAAATCTACGCTATTTACACTCTGCTACGTCATCATGCGATTCTGTGAAACTGCCACGGATCCTTAACTTCTAAATCCGTGGCAGTTTTACAGAATTTTCTGACATTCCGTGGAACTGCCACGGACTTTGAAGTTAAATGTTTTCTATTTCTAATTTCTAAGAGGTCACGTTGGTTTACCACTGTGTAACATCACATTTTACCACTGTGTAACATCACATTTTACCACTGTGTAACATCACATTTTATTTTAATAACACTTATTAAACATTTGGGCACTGAAGACACCAGTTGCTTCCGCTTATCAAGCAGAATCTTCACCCATTCTGAGCTGTGCAACTGTACAGGGCTTATTTTGCTCTTCATATGTGCCGCACCTTCTCAATTGTAGACATGTCAGGACAGCAGGCAGGCCGTGCTAGCATCTGCGCTGCTGGAAAATGCAGGGGCGTCCCCGGAAAAGACAACATCTGAATGGCAGTATACGTTGCTCCAACATGTGTACATATCTTTTTGCATTAATGGTGCTTGACAGCTGTTGGCTTTTGATCCTGATGCTGATAACAGCTTGGATGGTGCTTTTTTCTTTGGCCAAACACACAATGGCTGTTTTGTCCAAAACTATTTGAAATATTGACTCGTCTGACCACAAAACAGGATTCCACTTTGGTACTGTACATCTCAGATGAGACCGAGTCCAGAGAAGAGATGCTTCTGGACATTACATTTTACATTTTAGTCTTTTAGATGATGCTCTTATCCAAATCGACTTACATTAGGCACATTCTCCCTGTGGCAACTTAGAGTGAAGTGCCTTGCCCAAGGATACAGCAACATTTGGCTCAGCCAAGGGTTGAATTAGCTAAATTCTGACTCCCATTGATGTGTGATGTATGGCTTCTGCTTTGCATAGAAAAGCCTTAATTTGCATCTGTGGATACAGCGGTGAATGGTGTTGACTGACTAAGGCCACGTCCACACGAAGCCGGTGCGTTGCCTATCCGATTTTTTTTTCCTCATTCTAAAAAAAATTCCGTAAACACGCCATCGTCTCAAGAAATATCTGCGTACACACGAAACCACAGAAATCGACTGAAAACGGTGTAGTATATATGCCAGACCAGTATGGGGCGCTGTAATTCTGCCACAGAGATACACTATACACAGAGAAGAAGACTTTGAGCATGCGTATAACCTTGCGCGCTGTATACGAACCAAGAAGAAGAAGACGAAGATGGCGAACACAAGAACTTCAAGAGCAAGATGTATGGTGTTGTCCATTATCGCTTGTTGCTCACCACAGTTGCATAGAAGCAATAGATTTTGCTGTAATAAAGCTAGTAGGCTTAGTAGCTTCTGCAGCACGAACACAATCATGTAGTCCGCCATTATTGTTGTTGCTGTTACGTGTGACGCAGCCGACACGTGATGTGATGACATCATCGTTTCACAAAATATACCGATTGGCTGTACACACGAAACCGCAAGGGTGTCATTTTCACATTTATCCACTTTGGGACCCGGTTTAAAAAAATAGCGGTTTCACTCTCCCAAAACGCCGGATCCGTGTGGACGACACGCCAATATGATAAAAAATATATATGTATACAGCGAAAGGCGTCTTCATGTGGACGGGCCCAAAGATTTACCAAAGTATTCCCGAGCCCATGTTAGGATATCCATTACAGACTCATGATGGTTTTTAAGAGAGTGACGTCTGAGGGATCGGAGATCACGTGCATTAGGGAATGTTTTTCAGCCTTGCCCTTTATGCACCGAGATTTGACTGGATTCCTTGACACTTTTAATTATATTGTGCACTGTAGAAGATAAAATACCCCAAATACTACCAATTTGTCTTTGGGGAATGTTGTTCTCAACGTGTTGGATTATTCACTGATGCATCTTTTGGCAGATTGGAAGCTTCGACCCATTCTTCCTCTTGAAGGAAAAGGCCTTTTTTGGAGGCTCATCATATACTAAGATTACACAATTGCCTCACGTTATTTGCATTACCTTTATATTTCAACTTGTCACATCGCTATTACGCTGTGTGGAAACAAGTATCCTGGCCCCATAACAAAGTCAGCAGAAACCAAGTCACACCCCATATCTACCATAAGGGCAGAAGGGGTGTTGATGATGCCTGGACACTGACAAAAACAGGGTTCGAGAGCTGGGTTCCTTCTCTCACAATGCGCACAATAGAGGGGAACAAAGAGGTCCTCCAACTCCAGTCCAGTGAAAATAACAAATGTAATCAAACAGGCAGCATACATCTATTCAAGGACACAGGAACATTGGAACAATAACTGACAACCTAGTTGATGCAGTAATTTCTGCAAAAGGAGCCTCAACCAAGTATTGAGTGCAAGAACTAACAGACATTTTAGAAGGTCCACATTTCTGTATTGTAAATTCTTTATTGTAATATTTTGAGATTGTGGATTTTTTATTTCTATGAGCTGTAAGCCTTAATCATCAAGATGTTCACTTTATTTAACATTTTCAGCAGAGAAGAGGAAACAAGTGAGGAGTCCAGGGTATTTAATACAAAGCAGATAAATAGGTTAAGTTAAACAGCCCAGTGAAAAATAACAAAGTTATACCTTGCTAGACAAGGTAACAAAGACCGAGCACACCTCAACAATAACGACAAGGTACTGCTATGACATGAGGTTTATATAGTGTAGCTGCTGGGATACTAAGGACAGGTGTGATGTGGAACAGGTGTATGCAGAGCAGTAGTGTAGCCAGAACAAAATATGTGGGTGTGCATCTAAAAAACTTGGTGTGCCACATCGATTTTTCTCTACAAAACAGAGGCCTATACTACGAAGCAAGTTCACCATGCCATAGATTTCCTTTTATTACCTGGATTCACTAAACCTAACAATTGCGATCTAGATACGAGATGTCACGACGGTGATTATTAATTCATTAAATTAACCCAGGTTTTCCCAATCTAGTGACAAGCGCGTTCACATAAAATAGGCGATGTGTGCACCTTGCAGGACCAATCGCAGACATGGAAAAGTCTATAAGAGACGCATATTTCGCTCAACTGTAAATGATCATTTTACATTACAATTGTGTATTCGATTAATCCAATGTGTTGCTTCATGCTGATCGTGTATAACAATTTTATTTATTGTATTCTTTCATTTGCAACCTTGACAGTGTTGACATGTCATGGGAGCAAATAAAAAATGTACAGGGTGTATAAATTAATCAATGTTACAATACTTGGTTGTTTAACAAGTTTTGAGGAGTAAATAGTAAATACTGTCTCTACAGTGAAAAGGGATAGGCCTACATTGAATTTGGTCCGTATCAAACAGACCATACATTAAAATACCTGTCACAAACGCAACACTATGCATAAAGTCTGAGGAACTGTAAGTGAACAACTTCGATGTATCGCACTGCACTGGCACAAACGGCTCAAGATTAGTAATTAGCTGCTGAAAGTGCTAACTAATGCATAATTATTCTACTATACTGCTAGTTTCCCATGATATTCGCTGGGGTCACGTTGGTGGGCTATTTTTGCGCATACACTTAAATGTGTAGGCCTACGTGGATCTGGTTTTTTAACAAAAATAATTCTGAATTTATTTTAAAATTAACACATATTATAATTACACCATAATAGCCTAGGTTTAGAGAAAAAAACTTTTTGTCAAGGCTATAACAAAAAGTGCATTATGAATGTGATTTCTGGGTGTGCCAGCTGCTTCTTTGGGTGGCACAAGCACACCCTGGCACACCCGTGCCTATGCCGCTGGTGCAGAGATGGGAAGTAACGAAGTACAAATACTTTGTTACTGTACTTAAGTAGATTTTTCAGATATTTTTACATTACTTTACTATTTATTTTTGTGCTGAATTTTTACTTTTTACAAAATTGTCTCGTTACTTTAGTTTCAAATAATTTCAGTGAAGTTACCGTTAATATTTCTCTCGTCATCAATACCGAATTCAATCTAATTGGATGGAAATATAGGTTGCATTTAACGCACCACTACCAGACGACTCGACAGATTCGGAGGCATTCATTCGCGGTTTGCGGCTTGATCGCGGTAACGTAGCATAGTTTTATGTACGGTGACATGATTGAAAATGAAGAAAACTGAGATCCCAGAGATTCGACAAGCAGCAAGGCATTCCCAATCATCCTTGGCCTGATCTGAGGGAGATGTTTGACATAGTAGTCATGAAGAATGTCTCCTGGCGAATGTGCTGCAAATTTGAGGTATACATTTGAACACTTTGCGGTTTCTCTCTTCCTGCCCATCCCAGACACACACACACACACACATTTTTCTTTTGCTGGATGTCTATTTGCAATTTAATAAATATTTTTTTAATGCAATGCACACAGAATTTGTAATTTCTCCAACTTTTATAGTACTTCAATTGTAAAAATTGTGATCCTGACATTGCATTTATTAATATTAACACTCCATGTTCAAAGATTTACTAGATGTCATTTCTAATACACTGCTGCCATTCCTTAGTTGTAACTCTAAAAGTATGGGAAACTTGAGCACACATATTTGAGCACACACACAGGCATGCTGACAGGAATCCCCAGGCCCGGGACACAACTCCACATTTAGGGCCCCAGGTAAAAGGAATATGACTGTGCAAAAACAAAATTTGGGACCTCCTCAGGACTGGGCCTGGGACAACAATTGCAGTTGTCCCCACCTGTCAGCATCCCTGCACACACACATACATGTGGATTCCGTTAAATGTTAAGGGGAAGATTAAAAAAGAGAAACTTTATCCATGAATTCTCACAGAATCACATTTTAATTAATAACTTGCTACTCATCAGAATCTTATTAACCTGGAGTCCCAGTCTCTGTCACAATAATCATATATGTGATGTTTTAGGCCTATTGGCAGACATAGTTAAAATGTGGGCAATGGCACATAAGAGCCTTTTTTACATGTCCATGGAAGTTTCTCAGCTTGCAATCTAGTAACATTTGTGTGGTCCAGGTAGTTTTGCATAAAAAATGGTTGTCATTTGCAAGGCTACTTTTACTTTTATACTTTAATTAAATTGCCAAGCCTGTACTTTTTTACTTTTACTTGAGTAATGAAGTTAAATCAGTACTTCTACTTTTACCAGAGTATTTTTAACACAAGTATTTGTACTTCTATTTGAGCACTGGAAGTGTGTACTTTTGCCATCTCTGGGTGTGTGTGTAATTACGTGGTAGCAGGGAGGTGAAGGAGTTCCTTAAAGGGAGTGCTCCTAATGTCAGCTTGTCACCTGTATAAAAGACACTTGTCTATATTACGCCATGAAGGACTGAAATCCTGCACCGCCCGCAAGATTCCCCTGCTCAAGAAAGCACATGTACAGGTCCGTACAAAGTTTGCCGGTGAACATCTGAATGATACAGAGGAGAACTGGTTGTAAGTGTAGTGGTCAGATGAAACCAAACCCGAGCTTTTTGGTATCATCTCAACTCGCTGTGTTTGGAGGAGGAGGAATGCTGCCTATGACCCCCAAGAACACCATCCCCACTGTCAAACATGGAGGTGGAAACATTATGCTTAGAGGGTGTTTTTCTGCTAAGGGGACAGGACAACTTCACTGCATCAAAGGGGAAATGAACGGGGCCATGTACCATCAAATCTTGGGTGAGAACCTCCTTCTCTCAGCCAGGGCATTGAAAATGGGTCGTGGGTATTCCAGCACGACAGTGACCCAAAACACATGGCCAAGGTAACAAAGACGTTGCTCAAGAAGAAGCACATTAAGGTCCTGGAGTGGCCTACCCAGTCTCCAGACCTTAATCCCATAGAAATCTGTGGATGGAGCTGAAGGTTCAAGATGCCAAACATCAGCCTCAAAACCTTGATGACTTGGAGAGGATCTACAAAGAGGAGTGGGACAAAATCTCTTCTGAGTTGTGTGCAAACCTGGTGGCAAGAAACATCAGACATCTGTGATTGCCAACAAGGATTTTGCTACCAAGTCAAGTTTTGCAAATGGGTCAAATAGTTATTTCACTCATTGTAATGAAAATCAATTAACAACTTTTTTTAATGCATTTTTCTGGATTTGTTGTTATTCTGTATCTCACTGTTCAAATAGACCTACCATTAAAATTATAGACTGATCATTTCTTTGTCAGTGGGCAAATATACAAATCAGTAGGGGATCAAATAATTTTTTTCCTTCACTGTATGTCTTGAAACTTCTAAATTCCATCATAAACATTCATGAAATTGGGTTTTACATGGCGTAGTGGGCTAAGTCGCTGCAATGCAGGATAGTCTGTGTCATGATAGTCAGTTTTTTGAGCCTGACTATGGGTTCTCTGACTTTCCCCAGACCTCCGGCATGAGGCAGAATAAATTATCATAGCGCTGCCCGGGATTTGGGTTAGATAAATCAGATGATCTATCCTGCCACTTTGCTCTCCAGCAACTCCTAGTGAGCAGATCCGCCGCCTGTAATAGCGGAAGTATATTTGGTGGACGTCATCATCCTGTGCATGATCTGACTGAATGCTTCCGTGTTGGATGAGCAGTGTGAAACAAATTGCCTGGCTTGGTGACATGTGGTTGGATGAATCATGTGAGCGCCCCTCACCATCTCACACCTGACCAAGGACTTGCAGAGCTGTCAACAAGGCAGCGTTCGTGATAATTGGACAACACCCATTGGAAGGGAATAAAAATCTAAAACCCAATAAATATACAAAACAATTGTTCAATATAAAACAGTATGCCTCATGATAATATATATGCTTATTCTGCTTATAGGAAATTAAAATCTAATACTGAATTCATAGTAGTAGAATCTGCTGAGATATTATTTTTGTAAGTCACTTGCATAGTTCTACTTACCCCAAGACATTATCACACCCTAGCCAATCAGAGTAGTAGAGAAGCAATTCATTAGATTTAGAGTGGCTGTAGTACATATAGTAAAGCACTAACACTGGCCATGTATTAATTAGATTTAGAGTGGCTGTACAATGGCCATGAATTTATTAGATTTAGAGTGGTTGTAGTACATACAGTAAAAAACTAATTCTGGCCGTGTATTCATTAGATTTAGAGTGGCTGTAGTACATACAGTAGAGCACTAACTCTGGCCATATATTTATTAGCTTTAGCCCTGTGGCTCTTAGAGTCTTTAACCTGAATTAGATCAAATGTTGATATGTTTCCCCAGCAAATAGCGAAAACAATTAAGAGAACTACTCACATTTCTCTCCCCTCACAGCGAGGCTTCAGGGCCTGGGTTGGGCCACCCCCCTAATCACTACGGGAACGCCCCTGGGTCTCTACCCTGCTCAGGCTACAAGTCCTTTCAGAACTGGGGAGGGTGGCTGCTGGGTGAGACTGCCTTGATGTTCCTCCTCATACATCCAATGAAGTAAACATAAACAATTCCAATTTAAAAAAACAGTGTTGAACAATAGTTACAAATATTTTCAGAATATTGGCGGCAGAGTGGCATAGTGGTTAGAGCATCTGACTGGTGTCTATAAGGTGGTCTAGTGGTTAGAGCATCTGACTGGTGTCTATAAGGTGGTCTAGTTGTTTGAGCATCTGACTGGTGTCTATAAGGTGGTCTAGTGGTTAGAGCATCTGACTGGTGTCTATAAGGTGGTCTAGTGGTTAGAGCATCTGACTGGTGTCTATAAGGTGTTCTAGTGGTTAGAGCATCTGACTGGTGTCTATAAGGTGGTCTAGTGGTTAGAGCATCTGACTGGTGTCTATAAGGTGGTCTAGTGGTTAGAGC
>JACXGM010038330.1:0-10863 GCA_016801145.1 Umbra pygmaea
ACACTAATAACTGTATGTTTACTAATGACACTAATAACTGTATGTTTACTAATGACACTAATAACTGTATGTTTACTAATGACACTAATAACTGTATGTTTACTAATGACACTAATAACTGTATGTTTACTAATGACACTAATAACTGTATGTTTACTAATGACACTAATAACTGTATGTTTACTAATGACACTAATAAATGTTCAAGCACAGGCTCCAAGAACAGAGGCTCCAGCTGCAGCGAGAGGCTGATGTGTCACGATGCAAAGCCGTGGAGGATGCTAGGAAACGAGTCGAGCGAGAGCTACAGGAGAAACACTTGGCGGACATGGCCAAACAGGTAAGGTTTCTGTCTGAATGTCAATGTCAGGACTGACTGTGAAGGAGGAGGACAAGAGCTAATAGATGTCATGTGCTGCAGGTTGAGGGAGCGGTAACCAGAGCGTACAGCCGCTGGCTGGAGGACCTAGCCTCCCTGCCGGAGTATAAAGAAGCTCTCCAGAGGGAACGAGACCAATGGGACCACCTGCAGGAACAGCATCTTCAGGAGAAGGTAGTGACTTCAACACCGGCCCTTTAAACAAACGCAAGAACATTTACTGAACGTTTTTATCAAAACTGTAAATTTTTTTTGTTCAGTGGCAGTGTTAAACCTGCACTACGTAATTTTTGAAAACTAATGAAATAAATAATACAAGAATGTTTTAGGACTAGTAAACGTTAGGAACTAGCATATTGGACGTTTTGGAACTAGCATATTGGATCCAGGGATTAGAGATGGGTGGTTTGCGGTTACAGCTGCGGACTCCGCAGAGAAACCACGGATCGGGCAGATGACTTTACAATTTCTTTTTAATTAAATTTGGGCGGGTGGCGGTTGAAACAATCAAATGAAAAGAAAAACATATAGATATATAGTTGCGGGCTTTGAAAATTGGTCAAAAACGTTGGTGCGGACGGATGGTGGACGGATGATGAGTTCAGATTAGTTTTTTGATGCAGTTGAGGATTAAATAATAGCCCATCCACGCATCGCTACCAGGGATGGAAAACTTAAATAACACAAATATAGACAATAGTAGAATAGCAAAATCAACATTTCACAGTATCTAACTAGAAACTAATGCATATTATGAGTAAAATGTGTTATTTTGGAAATTGGTTGTATTGTCCCTGTATTATTCCTGTGTTCAGTAAAAACATATATAAATAATTTAAAAACAGTACGTCAAATTTGGGCCGACAGGACAAATTATTGTAAAGTTACACAGTTAAGCTACTGTTATGTTTAGTTATTTTTTCACTCTTGGGAATGTTGTAGTGACACTTTGTCTGCCTCCCGCTGCGTCAGGTGTCTGCGGCCGTGGCAGCAGCAGAGGAGAGGTGGCTGAGGACGAGGCCGGGCAGCGCCGAGGAGTCGGAGCAGGAGGGGTGTGAAGGCGAGCGGAGGGTGCAGGAGCTCCAGGAGGAGGTGCAGCGTTGGAGGCAGCTGGAGGAGGACCTGAAGTCTGAGGTGGAGGAGGTGGCCCACCTTCAGAACCAGGTGGATGACCTCCAGAACCAGGTGGATGACCTTCAGAACCAGCTGCAGCGTGAGAGGGAGCAGAAGGCCACCCTGCTGAAGGCGGAGCTGGCCGCGGCCAGGGCCTCCTGGAACAGAGACAAGCAGCAGGAGATCTCCTCCCTGGTGGCCTTCCAGCAGGAGCAGCTGGAGCGTGTGCGGGAGGAGGCGGAGCGCAGGAGGCAGGAGCTCCTCCTCCAGAAGGAGGCTGAGTGGCAGCAGGCTGTGAGGAGCCGAGAGGAGGAGTGGAGGGGCACGGAAGAGAGCAGGGGACAGGAGCAGAGGAGACTGGGCCGAGAGGAGGTGCTACGGGAGGTTGACGCCGGGCTGAAGGAGGTGCAGGATGTTCTCCTCAAAGGGGCGGAGGATGCTGGGCAGCTGGACACGAGTACGAGCACCAGTGTCAGGGACCTCCTCATTTCCACCTGTAGACATCTGCTTTCTGAGGCTGTAGCCCAGGCCAAGAAGGACTGGCTGAAGGTACAGTAGCTCTCTGTCCGTCTGGTCGGAGTAGTCTGCTAGATATCTACAGCTCTCTATAATGCACTCTCACTCACATTCTTTCTGTGGATCTGTCAGTCTGCCAACAACTACAGTAATACGATTAGTCTACATGTCTGCAAACGATTGCTACTTATGTGTTACAGAAGGGAGGGTTGGTGTGCCCAGCACTATGTTACAGCTTTGTTTATTTCCCCTGGTCTAGGTAAGTGAGGAGAGGCTTGGCCACGTGCTGAAAGAGACACAGGAGCGTCATGAGAAAGAAATCAACCACATTCATAGTATGTTCCGTCCCGGGAATCAAAATCACATTATTTGATGTCTCAGACCTTATGCTCTTCCAAGTCAGACTAGAACATGTGGAAAACCTGGTGGATCTTGATGACATTTGATTTTGTCTCCAGACTGTGCAGCTCAGAAGAGTTCAGAAGGGCGTTGTGGGAAGCAGTGTGCAGAGATGCTATCCAAGTTGCAGAAGAGGTGTCAGGATCTTCAGAAGCATTTGGAGAAGGCCTGCAGACAGCTACAGACTACTGTGAAGGACCACAAAGCCGCCACCTTGCAACTCAAAGGTAACACCAAGGTCTTCCAGCTAGTCCTTCAGCCAGACCTGCTGCTGGAGATCAAACCTCGTCCAAACGTAGGTTTGGGTTTGTAGGGCACCAAAACATTTTGTCAATTATTTCCTGGTTTATGTTTGTAATTCATTTAGAACAATTTGTAGATTTTTTTAATTATCTTTGACATTGTATTTTTTTGTGTTGATTAGTGGCAATTAAATACAATCCCATTTTGATTTCTAGTAACACGATAAAATTTGTGAAAGCCTAGAGGGTGAATACATTTTATGTTTTCACAAATTTTGAGGAAGTCTAATTCGGTCCTCCCTTTGTAGAGGAGTTTGAGGCAGCCCTACGGAAGGTGAAAGAGGACAATAAGCAAAAGCTTGAGGAAGTGAAAAGGTCTGCAGCCAAAGAATCCTCTGGGTAATATACGTGCAGTCACTCCTAATGACTAATTCAGTGATTTGTAGGGAATCCTATATGTGCAGTCACACCTAATGACTAATTCAGTGATTTGTAGGGAATCCTATATGTGCAGTCACTCCTAATGACTAATTCAGTGATTTGTAGGGAATCCTATATGTGCAGTCACTCCTAATGACTAATTCAGTGATTTGTAGGGAATCCTATATGTGCAGTCACTCCTAATGATTAATTCAGTGATTTGTAGGGAATCCTGTATGTGGAGTCACTCCTAATAACAAATTCAGTGATTTGTAGGGAATCCTATATGTAGAGTCACTCCTAATGACTAATTCAGTGATTTGTAGGGAATCCTGTATGTGGAGTCACTCCTAATAACTAATTCAGTGATTTGTAGGGAATTCTATATGTGGAGTCACTCCTAATGACTAATTCAGTGATTTGTAGGGAATCCTGTATGTGGAGTCACTCCTAATAACTAATTCAGTGATTTGTAGGGAATCCTGTATGTGGAGTCACTCCTAATGACTAATTCAGTGATTTGTAGGGAATCCTGTATGTGGAGTCACTCCTAATGACTAATTCAGTGATTTGTAGGGAATCCTATATGTGGAGTCACACCTATTGACTAATTCAGTGATTTGTAGGGAATCCTGTATGTGCAGTCACACCTAATGACTAATTCAGTGATTTGTAGGGAATCCTATATGTGGAGTCACTCCTAATGACTAATTCAGTGATTTGTAGGGAATCCTGTATGTGCAGTCACACCTAATGACTAATTCAGTGATTTGTTGGGAATCCTGTATAACAAATCACCCCACCTTCGTTGTAGAGGTACAGACGTTGAGCAGTGTCTCCACGCCGGGTTGGAGGAGATGAGGGATCAATACCTGAAGGCTGTTGAGAAGATCAGAGGTCAGTAATAAAGAAGCACCGATATGAACACTGCATTACATTTTTGATTTAACCTTTATATAACCAGGTAAGAATCTTTTCTGACAAAGGTGTGGGAGGCACCCGGGTTAATACTAGTGATGGGCATTCGAGGCTTCACTACTGTTCTTCAAGCAGCAGGATCAAGCTGTCAACAGAAACTCAGAATTTTCTCTGCAAAATAAAAGCCGTCACTGATAGACATTACAATGCATTTCAAAAATGACTTTTATTTGGAAATAATAAATGTAGCTGCTGCCAGCACAATATATTGCTGCTAGAATAAGGGAAATTAAGTCTTGAATGCCCATCATGAACTGTTTTAAATGCATTGCAATGTGTCAAATATCAGTGAAGGCTTTTATTTTGCAAAGTAAATTCTGAGTTTGTGTTGACAGCTTGATCCTGCTGCCTGAACAGTAATGACGCCTCGAATGCCCATCACTAGTTAATACCCCTACTCTTATGAATAGTGACTTGATCTAGTGACCAGAGAGAGTCAGGACACTTGTTTAAAGTCCCATCAGATAGACTGCACCTTAGCAGGGCAGATATCCCCATCACTGCCCTGGGGCATTGGGAATGAGCTTTAGAGCAGTGGTTCTCAAACATCTCCTGGGGACCCACAGCTGTCTCACAGTTTTGTTGTAGCCCTGAACCTGCTCACCTAATTCAAGCTGGTAAACACTTCATAATTAGTTAACAAGTTGATTCAGGTGTGATAACTCTTGGATACTAGGGCTGGGCAATGTATCGATATTATATCGATATCGTGATATTAGACTGATTATCATCTTAGATTTTGGATATCGTAAAATCGTGATATGACAAAAGTGTTATCTTTTCCCGGTTTTAATGGCTGGATTACAGTAAAGTGATGTAATTTTCTGAACTTACCAGACTGTTCTAGTGTTTCTATTATTTGCCTTTACCCCACTTAGTTATTATATACACATCAATCATGATTATTTATCAAAAATCTCATTGTGATTATATTTCTTTGTAAGCACCAATTGTCAAACCTACAATATCGCCGCAATATCGATATTGAGCTATTTGGTCAACAATATTGTGAAATTAGATTTTTTCCATATCGCCCAGCTCTATTGGATACATCTAATATATGGCATGGCTGGGTGTCCCAGTAGAGGTTTGAGAACCACTGTTTTGGACCAGTGTCAACCCTCTCCTCAGGGCACACCAGACGTTCCACAGTTTAGCTGTAGCCACCGAACTAGCACATGATTCAACTCTTCTAATGATCAGGCCCTTGATTAGTGAAACCGTTGAGCTAGTTCAGTGGCTATAGCTAAACTGTGGAATGTCTGCTGTGCCCTGAGGAGATGGGTTGAAACACACTGCTTTAGACCGTAGGGAAGAGTGCCCCCTACTGACCGTCCAACACCACTTCCAGCAGCACTGGTCTTCCATCCAGAGACTGACCAGGCACGGCCCTGGTAAGATTTAGAAGCAAACCAGCAGTGGAAAACAGGGTGCAATGCTGCTGGCGTTTCATGTAAACGCATTCTAAATGTGGAAGATAAATGTGTAGAAGAGAACTCCTTTAATATCTACACAAACCTAGAGAAAGCGTCTCAGTTTAAACAGATTAAGGTGCCCTAATGAGGCCGCATTTACCAATTGCCTCCTCCTGTGAGCCATTCAGCTATTTGTCCAAAATACGAGTTAACAGCCTGACTGTTGACGCATCATTGCACATCCTGTTCTGACTTCTTGCTTCTCCGGCCCATGGCAGTGACCAGCGAACTGCAGACATGACCTGCGTGGTTGACGTTTAGTGGTGTTGGTTATTGTGGTGTTCCAGGCGACATGCTGCGCTACCTCCAGGAGAGTAAAGAGCGAGCGGCTGAGATGATCCGCGTGGAGGTGCTGCGGGAGAGGCAGGATACAGCCAGGAAGATGAGGCGCTATTACCTCACCTGTCTGCAGGAGCTGTTGGAGGACGGAGGGCGGGCCACAGGGTGAGAGGCTGCTATTGGCTATTTTTGTCTCCTGACCAAACTATTGGCTGTTGGTGGGGAGGCCAGAAATTAGAAAGGACAACCGTTTTCAAACAGCTGATTGTTCCAAAGCGGTGTACAAGTTAACCATGGGCCCTCCACTAATGAGTGGCTCTCAACCCATTGATGTGGCTGTATTTAAATATCCCCCATTGATGTGGCTGTATTTAAATATCCCCCATTGATGTAGCTGTACTTCAATATCCCCTATTGATAAAATCAGAGTGAAGACAATGAAAAGGTCTGTCTTTTTGTGGGTGCTTCTTTCGATCGTGTCCGTTTACGTTTGTCACCATGCATTGTTTGCCTTAACTTTGGTGAATGACGCGTCTTAATGTTGATAACAGTAATTTACATGATTTAGTTGATCAGCACATCCTTTAACGTGTGCGCTCATAGTTGTATTCTGGTACCCCCTGCATGCATCAGCTTCTGCAATACATAGCTCAACGTGGAAGGTGGCAGTCTCTGAAGTTGATGGATGCATTGCAAGACATCATACTTTAATAGGAATGTGGCTACTCATTCAAAACAATACTGTGTAACAACACAACTAATCTCCCCTTCTCTCATCTAGCGCTGAGAAGAAAATCATCAATGCTGCCAGCAAGCTGGCTGCCATGGCCAAGGTGTTGGAGACCCCGACCAAGAGGAACGTGTTGAGACACCGTTCACCAGGTACTTCATTAAAATACAACGTGAGGAAAAACGCCCACAGAAGCGGCTAATGTAACCAACCCTCAAGGCAGTTTTTCTATCTGGGCTCCTGCTTGCTCTTTAAAGCTCAGAGTTACTGTGAAGCTTTCTCTGATTACTTTTTTTACACTCTTCTAAATGCATTTAATCTATAGATTTAATTGATCTCTGGTGCCAACAGGCTCGTCATCACAGACACAGACACCTGCAGACAGACATCCCGGTAATGCTACAGGCTCTGGTCCTGGTGAAGCCCACCAGTCTCCAGCTACGGGTGACGCTAAGACCCCCAGGACGTCTAGAGGTGAGAGGAGGACCCTGAAGACTAAGGTGCCCTCTGAACATGAGTCTGGAGAAACAGCGAAGAGCACCCAGCCTAGTCGGCCTTCCGATAAACCCGGTGTCACTCAGGAATGCTCAACCAACAGTAATGAGAGGGGAGCCCCTGCAAACACACCAGGGAAACCCTTAGTTCCTCGCCCAGGGCACTCCCTCTCACTTGCATACAGACTGGCACAACAGACTGGTCCAACCACCACAAGTGACTGTTACCATGGAGATTTAACTAAGGTTTCTCTGAGGAACAAGAGCAGTAGGGAGCTGTATCTGCTGGAGGCAGAGTCTGGGAGATCAGAGAGTGATAACTTCCTGTGTCACCGTGGTAAAACTAAACCATTCCTGATCCAGGAAGAGCTTCCAGTTAGGGATGAAGGAGGATCAACTGACTGGAGTTTGTCCAGTAATGGGTCCCAAGATGGCAACCATGCTCTTGCAGTTTCCTCTTATCCAGGCAGAAAAATGGAAACTGGCAATTCGTTCCCTGTATATGGAACTTCGTCCACTGATGAACTGGGTAGATTTGGTTGCCATTTGGGCAGCCTTTCAACTGACAACTCTGACATCACCATTTATGAAGAAATGGCCAATGTTCAGTGTGGCACCAAAGCCTTGACTGCCCCTAGGGTCCTACCTCAGGTCAATGACTTCACTCAGTCTGTTTCCATGAATACTCAGAACAGTAGATTCAGTCACAGACAGCCTGTCCTTGGCTCAGAGGGGGACAGACAGAATGCATTCCAGAATCACAGTCAGTTCCAGAATCGGGAGTTCCAGAACGTACTGTGTTCTAAGAGTCAGTTTTCCGAGTTACAGCGAAGCCAACGGCAGGACAGTGGTTTTGACAGTCCATTCTCTCAACAGAAATAGGGGGGAGACACCAGAGTAAGAGAATGTTTAGGTCTCAAGTGTTCAGGTTGGTCCTCTTATCTGGACCAATAGCTATCTAGGATGTGTGCAGTGGATGTGCCTTAATGTGTGGAAACATTCTGTATTGAGTTATGACTATCATCGAAGTGACCTGGCCTTTGTAGCTTTAGCTGTAGACTGTTTCACTCTGTAGAGCTGTTGTCATTACGCAAGTGTTACCCAAACAATCCACACACACCGTTTAACCTTTGAGCTCAGCCCTGAGCATTTTACTTTGAAATCCCTGTCAATAATATCTAGTGTGCCTTGTGTTCTTTGAATGAATTGTAATCTTGTTTTTCTAGCAAACTTTTAATATCCAGGTTGATATATGCTGGTCATATAACAAAATAAAGTTTTTTTATTGTTTGCTGGTGCTGTACTTTCATGCATATAAGGCTGATAAACTATTTATGATATTTTATTTAATGATTTGACAAGAAGTACAAATGAAACTACAGCACAGAAAGCCTATTGCGCCTCCCTGTGGAGCCACTAGTTCTGCTCTTTGCTTTCATGTCCATAGATTGCATTACTTGTAGAAGCAAGAGCGAAGTTCATTCTGTTTGATTCATTGGACAGTCTGAACACTTCCTCACCATGTTTTCATGGATGATGATTTTGGCTCTTTTACTTTCAATTGGATTGTTACGTTACTGCTATCCATACTTTCTCCATGATGTTCGACACATGATCAAAATTATATTAATCAAATACCGTCTATGGAAAATCAGAAAGGAAAACGTCACAATTCTAGATCGATTCTTGGAATCGGTGAAGAGACACCCTAACAAACCCTTCATTCTATTTGAGGATGAATCTTACTCGTACCTGGATGCTGATAACCATAGCAACAAAGTTGCTAGAGTCTTAATGCAAAACGGTAACATCAAGGAAGGTGATGTAGTTGCAGTATTTTCAGGAAATCAGCCTATTTTTCTATGGATTTGGTTGGGATTGGTTAAAATAGGATGTTCTGCAGCATTTCTGAACTACAACATGAGATCCAAGTCTTTGTTGCATTGCTTTTCCTGCAGCGGGGCCGATGTACTGATTGCAGCTGAAGGTAAAGTTTGATCATTTCTCTACTCAAAATGTGTAGGTTTCACACATTTGAATTCAATAGGCTATAACTTTATACTAGATATTTCTGTGCCATACACTAGGTTTGTTTACATTTCAAACATTGGCAGCCAATTATCGAAAGTGTCTTACAGGAGCAGATGGACTTTTGAATTTGCTGGCTCGGAATCAAACCAGTTCTTCCAAAACTGTCAACATGTTGCCATGTCAACATGGCAACCACATTCGGACAAAATGACACCTTTAATTTGCAAGACGCTCTAAACTTAAAACATTTTAAATAATTTTCACCCCAAATCATGTATTTGCATCAATCAATTCCACTAATCTCATGTAAACAGATTTCAATCAATCATTACACAATGGCCCAATGAACTACAACTATTTAATTCTATAATTATTATGCACCATAAAAGGCAAGTTAACATAATTAGAGCATTATAGTTTATGCGTGAATAAGGACTGATTGCAGACTGAACAATTGTGACAAAGCTTTTTGTAGATGTTCAGTAGATGTGTATATTCGTGGGTTACAACCCCACAAAATGTTGACCAGTTTGGAAAAGGCTAATACCAACAAAGAGGAGTTATTTGTAAATGTACTTTGACTTGTTTCTAAACATAGTATATAAAAATGAATTTTTTCCCCCAATCATCTGCATAGTTTTTAGAAGGAAAATATTTTGAGATGTATGCAAAAAAGATTGGGACAGGGCAATCTAGGACAAAAAGGTTGACGGGACAAAAAGATTGGGACAGGGCAATCTAGGACAAATATCGAAGTGACAAGTTGAAATAAGAGGGTCATGTGAAACAAGTGAGGCAATTGTGTAATCATGGTAAATTAGGAGCCTCCAAAAAAGCCCCAGACCTTCAACAACAAGGATCGGTCGACTCAGGCTTGCCTATCTACCAACAGATTTGTCAGCAAATAATCCAACACTGAGAACAACATTCCCCAAAAACAAATCGGTAGCATTTTGGGCATTTCAACTTCTACAGTGCACAATATAATTAAGAGAGTCAAGGAATCTGGTCAAATCTCGGTGCGTGGTGCGTAAAGGGCCAAGCCGAAAACCACTTCAGAATGCGCGTGATCGCCGATCACTCAGACGTCACTGTCACACATCAACACTGTCCAGAGCGCTGCTGACTTCTCTGGGCTTGGTCTCATCTGAGATGGACAGTAGCACAGTGCAATTGGGTTTTGTCGTCCGAAGAGTCAACATTTCAAAATATTTTGTGACAAAACAGCTGTCGTGTTATCCGGGCCAAAGAGGATAAAGACCATCCAAGCTGTTATCAGCGTCATGTCAAAAAGCCAGCGTCTGTCATCATGGTATGGGGGTGTGTCAGTCAAATAAGGCAACGAAGGCCCCATACAGTTGCACAGCTGAGGACATGCATAAATTGGGGGAAATTTGAATTGCTTAACTTAACCAATTGCTCAGAGCCGGCCCAGCCACTAAGCGACCTTTGCAATTGCAAAGGGCCCCGTGGCCAGTAGAGGGCCCCCTAGAGTCACTGCTAGCTGAAAAAAATCACACATCAAAAAGTAACATAATATAAATAAATAAAAAGAAATGGGCCTACAGCGCTCTTTATCAGGCATCATGATAAGGACAGTTGTTATTTATTTATTTATTATGACGATTGGCAATTTTCCCGTGACCGCGTGTCTTGACCCTGAATGACCCTATGATGTCACTCGTTGTCACTTGGTCAGTGTCGGCAGGGCAGGTTCTGGACGTTCTGCCGCATTAGGCAAGACCAAAAAATGCTGCCCTCAACCCCTCTCCCAGACACATTTATCTGTGTCTGAAACAATGTGTTA
>JACXGM010038331.1:0-10863 GCA_016801145.1 Umbra pygmaea
AATATGGACTGGGTGAGTGCAGGTGTACAGAGTTAGGCTGATTGAGTCCGGGCTATGGGAATTGTAGTTCTGAACATGCATGGCTAGGGAAGCTGTAGTCCACAGGAAGTAGAACTGGGGAATGGGAATTGTAGTTCTGAGCGGGATGGAATAGGGAAGTGGCAGTGTCCAGGGAAGGGGAACTGGGAAACGTTACATAATTGTTATATTATTATCTTTAATAATTACTTTTTATATATCTTTAATTAAGATATACCTAGACATGATGCAGCAACACTTAATACAATATTACAAAATGTAAGACACAATGTACCATACAATGTAGGTTGCAACCAATATATTAGTATCATATATGGGTCCTGAAGCAAAACCAGTCGATGACCACTGGTCTAGAGAACATATTGGTTGGATCGACATGATAGTTCATTTTTGCTATAGTTTGTTATTAAAGTACTTTGAGACCTAATGGTAGAAGCTACTTTTAGATGAATGCAGTAGGTGGTGTCATTAGTGTTTGGTACATTATGTTTTGCTGTACAGTGGCACTCAAGCTTTGGTTTACATAAAAAAGTAAGTATCTTTGTTATAATACATACATGATATAGGTCCGAAAAAGATCTAATTGCAAAATCATCCATTGTAATCTTAAAACAATCCCATGTTGCTGAGTATTAATAACAAATGAAAGGCAAATGAGTGCAAATCATTATTAACAATTGTTACATCTCTCATAAAGATGAATAGATTACTCAACATGAATGCTGCACATCTTAGCATAGGCACTGTCATTGAGCACCATTTTAAATATTCACCCTGCATTCAATGGCTAACATGTTAACAATGAGTTGAATGACCTCAACCAGGTCATCAGGAGGGTTTGACTCATGAATCATGTCAAATCAAATGTACATCTTTAACATTAACATTAAATGCACTGCCCATTCACTCACAGCTGTGAATATGATATACAGGGGCACCACATTGTCTATCTAAGTCTAAGTTCTCATCTCATCCTTTCTCCCAAAGGAGTCTTATCATTATCCATTAAGATGTCATTTTTAGATGGAAATGAATACATGTATTTTAACATTTCTCCTTAGAGTCCCATTGACCCATTTTTAAGGTCTCAAGGGGTTCTGTTGTCACTGGCGCACTGCAGGAGAGAGATCATTCTGAAACTGTGGCCTTCGCTTCCACAAAGAATACCTATGTATTATTTGATTTTAATGGGGAGGACCTGTCACACAGTTAGCATTAGCACTCTCAAGGGGCTGAATTCAATCCCCACTCAGGCTCCTAAAATAATACAAGGCTATATGCATTAAAAGGATTGTAAACATATCTTTTTAGCTGTTTCTCTTGCATGTTTTACTTTTCATTGTTAGTTCTAGATCTGAAAATGATATTCACTATGTTAGGATTTTTTGTTATATGGTTCTATACATTCAATTATTTGAAGAGATTAACAACATAACATTTACAGAGCCAGACAGCACACAAATACACCCACTCATGTTCAGTACAAACATAAATAGCAAGTAGAAGGCCTACGTTGTTGCACTGAAAGTGAGCAGACATCCCTTAACATTCATCCTTGTGTGAAAAAACATTAGTCTATTCGGGTGTTTTCCATGAATATTGTACGGCAGAGTGAAAGTGAGAAATGTAAAATTACGTGTTGATGGGGCTTGGGGTGGATGCAGCTTCAGATTAACTGCAGGAATGTTTCAGAAGGATTAAAAAGATCTTTAATGTAGCAATGGATGTTACTTCAGCATTAGAATATTGTTCAGTGAGTATCTGAAATGTTCGATGGAGAAATTCCATTTCAGGGTTCACTGGCCTTTCTGGAGCCTCTCATCCAGACAGCTGTGTAATGTATGCCCTCGTAAAACTTGTCTATCGAATCAATTTCCCTATTTCAATTACCACCATTATGAAAGGTGGCTGTGTGTCAGACACGCTTGCGCAAACAGATGCATTTATGGGGTTTACTCTGATCAAAGTATATGCTATATAGAGTAAAATGGCACTTCATAAAAAGATAACTATGCCTTTTATTTAAACATATAATGCCCAGGGCCTCCACCCATCCCTATCTACACCATGCTTTCTATCAAGCTGATGCAATACTGTATAATGTAGTGTCATGAGATTAATTGTGCTCATCAATAAATCCCAAATTTACAGAAGTTTTATACAGACCAGAGTTCCTCTGAGGAGCATTCAATAAAGCAAAAGATAAAATATCATTTACAAGGATTCAATTACCTAATAGAGTGGGTACAGTAATCCATGGTTGGAAATAAGATACATTTTAGGACTAAAAAATACTTGAAAGGCTGTTTCCCTTCATATAATAAGGATTAACACTACCTACAAAGCAGAGTAAGTCGGCTACAAGAGGCCTGTAGTAATGCAGAAGTTAAAATACACGGCTCAGATATCAAGAGAAAGAGTGAATGACCATTGTTACTGTATTCTTGGAAAACAGTGTTGACAATATGTACTGTTTTTAAAATGTACACATGCATTGACCCTCTCAATGAATGCCTTATTACATTCCTCGCCACACAGAACCATTGTCAATAAGTCTGGTGTATTTCTCAACCAATTCAATTTTCTTTGCCTTATAAGAGTTCCTCCAGACAGGAGAGAAGACATATGCACTGTCAACAGCAAATCTAATCAAGTGCCATCCTGAGCAAGTCTTCCTGTGCTTGTTTGTATTCAAGATGGTGGTCGCCTGGTAGCGGTTCTCTTTAGAGACTCCTTGGCTGTGTGATGTGCAGCCCTACAGCCCCCCTCTCATCGTTCTCTTTTCTGGATTGCTGCAGTCCTATAGGATTTAGAGTTAACATGTAATTATCAACGGATTTACACCCCAAGACACCTAAGCGATTTCAGTCTCTACTCTCAAAATAATTACTTAAATGAATCTATTAAGAGCTCCGGCACAGCAAAACATTAACTGAGTTGGCAAGTGTCCTGGGAAAGTGCTGCACACTGCTGTTGCAGGTGCTGTTGCACCAGGGAAAGCAAAATGTAGTTTAAAACAATGGCGGAGATCACTGCAAAGCTAAGGTAACAATAAGCTAACTGTTATTACTGTTAAACTTTGTGAGTATGGTTAGGTCAATAGAATATAATATATGCATTCCTGTGGCCTAAGGACTGCTGGACAGTGCATTGTAGTATGTTAATTTACTTGTTTTACATTGGTCGTTTTGCAGATTTTAGTTAACATAGAAGTCTTCCAGTCTACCCACATTATGTCATCTACCTCCCCTAACAAGTTATTTAGTACATTACGTCCCATAGTGAGAGGAATAATGTTTAAAATATAAAAAGCCAAATTAGTTCACAATAAATAAATACCCTTCAAAATGTGTAAAACTATTAACATGACTTGGCATTTTTCATTGCAGCATTATTTTAACTGGCTTGTTTCAACTTTCTGTTCTCATGGTAGACAGACCAGCGAAAGGTGCAGGTAGTCTATTTTATTGTGTGAGTTAAGACAATTTGTTTTCTAATATAATGCCAACATGAGCTTTTACATGTAGTAATGTGAAAATGAACGATAGAAAAAGCACATCTGGGAAAGTCTTTTCACTACAAAGCCCTTCCCTTCTTTTCTCAAAATGTAGTAATTTCATTGTAAAAATTTTTTTTACAATGGGCCAGCCTGCAACATAATATGTAGAATGTTGACATTCAGTGACAGACAAGTAAATATAATTTGTTAGTCTTGCATTTAAAAAAGCATGTTTTTTATATCTGTAATCACCGTGGGTGGGATAAATATCAAACACTACACTGATCCAAATCAGATTTGGAAAATGGTTTACAAAAGAAAAGAAAAACAACAACAAAACACACAATGATGTGCAGGTCAGAAAATGTCACAGCTACAATTTTCCATATAAATTCACAGTAAAAATACAGAATCACTAACAGAATGCTGAAAGAATGGTGGATAACCCTGTTGAAATTCCTCAAGGACTACAAGCTACCACAGAATATAAAGCTGCAGCTGCATGGTGCCAGCTAATGCACGACACATTCTATGCTCTCTTTGAGGCATACAACACTGAGCTAATCAGGACATCTTTCGCTGCTTCGGATGACCAGGTGCTCTCGCTCTCTGAAGCTGATGTGAGGGACACTCACAAAGGCAACGACCCATTTTTCATCACCAGTCAGATGCTCGCACTGTGCCAGCCAGCTGGCGAGCATCTTTACGGCCACCTTCAACATGTAGTCCACACTGGCTTCAAGGAGTACACCATCAGCCAGGTGTCTGTGAGTGAAACAGTCAACTCATCACAAACCCTTTTTGCATTTCCCCCTGGTAATTGCTGCAAATAACAATAGGTTCTTAGTCAACTTGCATGGTTAAATAATGGTCAAATAAAAAAGAAATGTCCTGAAGATTATTGCCACATCACATACGTCCCCATCATCGTGTAGTGGTGCTTTCAGAGGCTTGTCATAGCTCAAATTAAAGACAGCTGGACCCATTCCAATTTTCATAACACTATACAAAATCCATAGAGGATAAAATTTCCATTGTCATTCAATTGACTACAACCCACATGGAGAACATTCAGTATTCAACACCGCTGTTCCCTCCAAACTCGTTACCAAGCTCACAGCACAGGGTCTGGACACCACCCTGTGCAACTGGATTCTCAACTTCCTGACCGACAGACCTCAGGCTGTGAGGATCAGATACAACATCTGTTCACCCACGACTGTTGGCTTTGCCCGACACCAGCTCCATCATCAGGTTTTAGGACTGATAACCAACAATGATAAATCAGCCTACAGGGAGAGTTTAAGGAAAACAACCTCTCGCTCAACATCAGCAAAACAAAGGATTTTTTTTACCTTAGGAAGCAGAGCTGTGTTCATGAGGCTGAAGATGTGTCATGGACGATCAGTGCCACCAACAGAGGGCACAACAGCAACTCTACTTCCTAAGGTGACTAAAGAAATTCAACATGCAACATGAGTTCCATAAATATATACATATATATATAATCTAATATTGTCTTGCTATTAATAAACACTATTAGAATATACAGTATATGTTGATTCTTATTTATTTGTTTACCTTGAATTGATCAGCCCAGTAAACTTTCCCCTAGGTTTATTTTTGTATGCAATGCATGAGCATGTACAATGCCAACATGCAGACAGGGTTTTGTTCTGTTATTCCTTTTTATGAATTTGTTCCAAGCCAGTGGCAGATGTCACACTGAAAGACGTTGACATATGGGACATACGCCCCTTCATCTTTTATTCATTGATTGAATCTTGAATATTGACATGTTTTCATAAAATGTTTCATGCTCATGGTGTGCCTTCTGCGATGATGCCATCTCGGATCTGTTTTCACATCTTTTAATTTCTGTTTGAGAACTGAAAAGTTGTAGATACTTCTTGTCTTTAAGGTGTGCACTCAGGCCATGTTCCTTTCACTGGTCTGTATCACTACATGTACCAGTGTTAGAAAATGAATGCATTGGCAATCATATTTTGCGTATACTCTAACTCTTGTTGAGTCTTTGATGTCCTTATACAGCTTTTTTTTCAGATGTCACATAAAATATTATTGATTATCAATTAGTAATTTCACCAGGCAACACTTCACATTTTTTCAAACTCATTTTTGGCAATCAATGACACATTGAAACTATTACTGTTCTGTGTGCACTCAATAGATCCATATTATCAGACAAAACCTGAAATGACTCTGTTATCTGTCCAAATTGTTAAGGAACACCAATATAGCATGCATTCTCAGGCACACACACAAATGTACATTAGCATGCACTCGGGCACACAAACAGACACACACTGACAAAAGCAACACTACTAAAATTATCTTACTGAAGTATGCAGGGGCTGTTGAGGAGAATGGGGCTCGCTACATACATAATGAAAAGTGCAAGCTTTGTCATTTCTGAAGATAAAAGTGTTCTGATGAAAGCCAGAGACAATAGGGCCACATTAATCTTACTGACAAGTAGGTGTAGCTTAACATACTCTTCTCTATGCTGAAGCCTTTCTCCAAAGCTAGTGCGTCTGCATTATATCTCAGATTTATTCAACCCGCCTCTTTATCAATGTAATTGATCCCTGTTTGTCATGAAGAGCAGTTATCTGAGAAACAGGCATTCAATTAGAAGCAGCAATGTCCCCCCACATTTGTCAAGACAACCTGCCATGGAGAAATATAGTACTTCAAAGTTGGAATGAAGATGGCAAGGTTTAAAGACAACTGTTTTGTTTAACTCAAAATAAGCTATATGAGATGACACTGCTGCTATTGGTTACATATCTTAAGCGGTGATTTTTGACATCATAATGATAGGAAAACACATTAATTGCTTTATCCAAAGTTCAGAATCGTACAGTATGATAATTGACATTACATTATTTATTTAATGTCATAGCACTTGCACAATGTTGGCAGGCTAGAACAAAAGCAGATCACAGCACATTTGCTTTTACTGTTGTTTTTCTTAAAATATGCTGTGCTAGTCAGTGCAATAATGGCATATCATTGCTCTGTCCTTGCTTTGGATTTGTAGAGTTTATATAATTATTATCTAAAACTCAGGCTTCTAGAGTAGAGCCAGAAGTAAAATTGGGTTTCATGCTTAAGCACCGCTCCTAAGCTTAGCTGCAATGGTGTACCTGAGTCATTGTAACTCTCATTCACCACAAAGTATAATTTCTGACCCTAAAATCGAACTTGTCTTTCCATCTATTTATAGCCTTGGAAACCTTTAGCTTTCTGAACATTCTACTCACACCGGCTTTACATCCCACCAGAAAAGAAGAAGATAAATATTTGTCTACGTATTTAAAACATGTACAAATGAAGAATATAGTGGAAGAGCAGTTAAGCTGCTAACAATGACTCAGTTTGTTGTAAGATTGAGTCCGTGGAGACATGTACGTTCTTATATACTGCATGTGCTACATAGCACTTTCTGAAATATCACTTCTTACTGTAACAATTCCGAGTGAATACCTAACCATACCCTTAAACCTATCATTCAATTTAAAGTGTTTTGTTGAATTCGAGCCATATCAATGGAACAACTTTCAAGATACCAGCTTACAAATACTGTAAAAACTGTATTTCTTGATATTTAAAAAAATATAAACAAATGGATGTACTGTATATCCGATAATGATTCATTACACTATGATGTCCTTTAATACACACACAAGCACAGCCTAAGATATGATGAAGAAGGACCTCAGGAATTTGAAACTATTAATTATATATGCCAACATGTTTCACGTGTTTTACATTTTCCAGGATAAAAGAACATTGCTAGTGCCCTGTGTATATCTCAGTGCCTAAAGAAGCATCTGAGATCATAACAAACTGATAATGCAGCCTTTAACAAGTGCCTCAATGGATGTAATGATGACAGAGTTAGTTCTCAGACAACCAATGACTGCATCAGTCTTAGTAAAAGAAGACCATACTGGAAGTGACAGGCATTCAACTGTGTGTGCCAAAGCATAGCAACAAGTGGTACTACCTGGCCATGCACTGGCAATTCTTGTTTTTGCCATCAACCCAATCAATGTACAATTTGTCTCTTCATAATATTTCTGTACCTTCGTACTCAGCGCCAGCGACAATACCAACAACCTATAGTCAACACACTTCTGCTGGGCAAATTTAAATAATTAGACTATGCCAGTTAATTTATATATTTTTTCAAGGTCTCTTCCCTCGGCTAATCAGTGTAATTATGAAAATGTGCCTAGTCATGTACAAGACACCTCTTTCATCTGAGTTTGGGCAAAATGCTTTTCAAAGCCAGAGAAAAAAAATGTTACATATTTGTACAGTAAAATGAACAAATGCACAAACAGACAGAAAATACACCGGTACTCATGAATATACTCAAGAATGATATACAAAGCTTATCATAGCCATCTGACAGGAAAATCCTGGTATGCCCACAGACACAATTAATTACACTTAAACATTAAATACTCATAAGAAATATTAAATATTAAGTTTGTAAAAATAATTCTACAAATATATATATATCATGTTGCACAAGGCTGCTTAGACGGGTAGAAGGGCTTAGAAAAATTAACTAGTTGTATTTTATAGTTACATTCAGCTGTGTGAACAAATATACTGTACCTTTTCCTTAATCTCAGAAGCAGCAGGACAGTTTTTGCTCAGTAATAAAGGCTTTCTTAGTCAGAAACATTTTATTTTTTATTGTTGTAAGAGGAGACATCCTAGTTTAGATCTATTCTCCGGGATGATGTCAGAATGCCTGATGAAAGATATTTCCAATTCTTGTTTTTTATGATATTGTTTTATACATTTCTGTTTCCAATTGACCTGATTCTACATTATGCTTGTTGTTGTTTTACTAAATTTTATATTTGTAGATTCTGTGAGAATATATACACTTATAAAGACCAGGGACTGCATTCCATATGTCACAGCTAGATGTTGAAGTGCAGCTCAGGGAGGCAAGGAGATAGACATTTATACCTTTCAAGTGGTGGTGGTGCAGACTGAGGAGATTGCGGCAGATGACTCCCCTAGGGCTACGTTTACTGCCTTGCACATTTACTGCCTTCTTGCTGACATTCAGGCACATACATATGTCAAAGAACAGGCCCTCTTCCAAAGTCAAAGAGTGCTTTGATTGATAAATTATATGCAGGACCAATTGTAGAGTCAATTTTCAAATGATAAATGATGATAGTTGATTAGACTGTACAAGGGAAGGACAGAGCAGGTGGCCCAATTCAAGTTCTCATAAGTTTGCATACCCTGGCAGAAATTGTGAAATTTCAGCATTGATTTTGACAATATTACTGTTCATGCAAAAAATCTGACTGTAATATAAGGATAGAGATAATTTGAAGCCATTAAAGGAGAATTCTGGGCGATTTCAACAAGTAGCTGTGTTGTTAAGAAATTTGGAGTGCTCTCAGTAGCAAGACAAACTCAAACAATCTGTGTTGCCTAAACCGTGTAATACTCTCGCTCCAGTTTACACCTGTTTTTAAAATGTGCTTTTAGCCTCTTAACATGTTCAAAATGTCATTACAGTTGCATAGCCATGTGCAGTGATTCCTTCAGAGTGAACATAGCAAATCTGAGTACAGTAGATGTCAAAGAAATGCAAATAAGTTGGAATAAATCAGCCAGTGCACATACTGAGGTACTGTACCTCTACTTTACTGAGAATGGAAAATGCAGATCATGCCGTATATTTAAAAAAAATAGTTTTCAAAGTACTTTATATTGTCGTTCTTCCTTTTCAAACTTTACTTAGCGTTACATACTTGTACAGTTTGTATAATTTGTTTTGACTCATGTGATCTCATGTATTCAAGAAAAACACAATTATAGATTATCTGGTTGGATGCCAATTATTTGATATTTTACATTGTGCTGTTATTTATAAAGACACTAGTTTGTGATTTTTTTTGCAAGTGAGACTGCTATTAAGACAAGAAAAAATCACTTATGTATAGGCCAGTTTGAATATTGAAATACTGTACACACTGAACCACATGTTTATTTGTCTGGGAATAGCTGGTTTCATCTAATCAGCACGTATAGGGGGGTGGTGTTTAACATAATAGTGACTATAGCTGAGTGTCCATAAATGCAGGTCTGGCTAGAGGAGATTAAGTGTCACCTTTCTACAAACATTATGCACAATTTGTGAGGGTAGCCATGTAGCAGCGATATTATAGAAGATCAGTCAGCAGACACAAGATGAGACAGACTGGACAATGAGCTAATAGCAGCAATGTCATTATGAATTAGCTACCAATAAAGTTTATTTGTACAAGTAAAGATGTCGTTACTATTTTTATATTTTCCTGCTGTGATTCCTTTTCAGTTGGCGGGGATGTGCCAAGCAATTTAGCATTTGGTTATGCTTCTGTCTGGAGAAAGTGGGAGAGACAGATAGCGTTGTGACGTATAACTAGAGATGGTCACAAGTCTCTGAGCTAGAGTCCAAGTCAAGTCTCAAGTCTCTGAGCTAGAGTCCAAGTCAAGTCTCAAGTCTCTGAGCTAGAGTCCAAGTCAAGTCTCAAGTCTTTGAGCTGGGGTCCACGTCAAGTCTCAAGTCTTTGAGCTAGAGTCCAAGTCAAGTCTTAAGTCTCTCATGGTTCTGAGTGTTGTATTACCTGCTGCGTTCCATCCAGGCTGCTTAGAACACTACATAGCTATACATTATAAGAAATTCAAAGCATGTAAATGTAATACAGTATGTTATTATGACTACTTTATCTTTTAGAATACTGTAGTGGCTTTGATGATTTGTTTGGTGTACAGGTCCTTCTCAAAAAATTTGCATATTGTGATAAAGTTCATTATTTTCCATAATGTAATGATAAAAATTAAACTTTCATATATTTTAGATTCATTGCACACCAACTGAAATATTTCAGGTCATTAATTGTTTTAATACTGATGAAAACCCAAAATTCCTATCTAAATGAATTAGCATATCGTGAAAAGGGTCTCTAAACGAGCTATTAACCTAATCATCTGAATCAACTAATGAACTCTAAACACCTGCAAAAGATTCCTGAGACTTTTAAAAACTCCCAGCCTGTTTCATTACTCAAAACCGCAATCATGGGTAAGACTGCCGACCTGACTGCTGTCCAGAAGGCCATCATTGACACCCTCAAGCAAGAGGGTAAGACACGGAAAGAAATTTCTGAACAAATAGGCTGTTCCCAGAGTGCTGTATCAAGGCACCTCAGTGGGAAGTCTGTGGGAAGGAAAAAGTGTGGCAAAAAACGCTGCACAACGACAAGAGGTGACCG
>JACXGM010038332.1:0-10862 GCA_016801145.1 Umbra pygmaea
AGGACATGGAGGTGTGTGATATAGCACAGCCAATGTAGTTCCCTTCCCTGAGGACATGGAGGTGTGTGATATAGCACAGCCAATGTAGTTCCCTTCCCTGAGGACATGGAGGTGTGTGATATAGCACAGCCAATGTGGTTCTCTCCTTCAGGACATGGAGGTGTGTGAAATAAGACAGCCGATGTGGTTCTCTCCCTCAGGACATGCAGGTGTGTGATATAGGACAGCCAATGTGGTTCTCTCCTTCAGGACATGGAGGTGTGTGAAATAGGACAGCCAATGTGGTTCTCTCCCTCAGGACAGCCAATGTGGTTATCTTCCCTGAGGACATGGAGGTGTGTGATATAGGACAGCCAATGTAGTTCCCTTCCCTGAGGACATGGAGGTGTGTGATATAGCACAGCCAATGTGGTTCTCTCCTTCAGGACATGCAGGTGTGTGATATAGGACAGCCAATGTGGTTCTTTTCCCTCAGGACATGCAGATCTGTGATATAGGACAGCCAATGTGGTTCTCTCCCTCAGGACATGGATGAGTCATGTCATGACATCAGTGCTGACCAATTTTGGGATTCAAGATGCCAGATGTACTGATCGTATATCTAATCACAATATGTGACCAAATGCAAACATAAAGAAATTGTAGTTTATTACAGTATTATTTAATCAGATAGAAAACCAATGTCGCGTTTTTAATCAATGATTATACTTTACAATGTCTTCACTAACCACACCTTTGATTACAAAAAAGCTTTTCATTCAGTGTTGATTGGTAGTTTCTTTTACATATTAGTAATATACTTCCAAGGTTTCTAATACTACTACTTCTACTACAACAAGGTTTAAAGGGTGGAGACGTAAATGGCAAAGCGGGGTCTGCATGGCGAAGTGGGCTAAGTCGCTGGATTGCACGACAGTCTACTTCATGATAGTCAAGGGTTCGAGCCTGACTATGGGTTCTTTGACTTTCCCCATGCATCCTGCACGAGGTAGCGCAAATTGGCATAGCTCTTCCCGGGAAATTGGGTTAGAAAAATCTGATTATCTATCTTGCCACATTGCTCTCCAGCAGCTCCCTGTGTCCTGATTGGGCACCTGTGGGTTCAGTCGCGGAAGTATAGTTGGTGAACGTAATCATCCCTTGCATGATCTGACTAAAGTCTTCCTTTTTGGACTTGCAGTGCGAAAATAATCTGGGCTAGGGCGACGTGGTTAAATGAACAATGTGCACGCTCCTCGTCATCACACAGAACTTTGTAGGAAGTAGCGGAGCTGCCGACAAGGCAGGATTAGAGGGAATTGGGAGAGGAGAAAAATGGGGGAAAATCACAAAAAAATAGCAACGCATTCAGGTGGGTTGATGGCAGCAATATCGCCAGTCAAGATATTCCTCAGACGTGTTCCTAGCGCTTAGGTCTTCTGTGTGAGGGAAAAAAATGGTGCGACAGACCACCAACTACCCAGAGACAAGGCCGAGTACCACCCACGGAGTTCAGGAGTGCCAAACTGGACATACAGATGTCATCAGTGACTCAGACTACTCATGTTGACTAGGGACACTGTCCCAGCATTATGTAGCCTTCTAGAGATTGCAGTAAGTCAGTGACTCAGCCCCTGTCACCAAGTCAGTGGCTGCGTGTCCCAGAAGAGAGTGATCCTAGCCAGGCAGTGACATCAGGTTGGGTCATCAGTACAGTTCTTTGCCCTTCATGTTCTCACCCTTGGGCTGGACTACACTCAAAGCACCTGCTGAAGACATGGGGAATGGCAACTCACTTGGAAAGAAATGTTGCTGTGTAAGAGAGAGCCTCAAGATTTGGAAATGATATGTTACCAGGTGTGTGCAGCAGGACCAATTTGGCAGCATATAGTTGTGTATGGCAGGAATAACCTATAGATATATTTTTAGGAGAAAGTCCATGCTAAGCTTTTCAGGTTAATAGAAAGACCTTGACATCAGCCCACGTGTTAACAGGAAGCTGGTATAGAGAGGAACGCTGAAGTAATATGATAATATTTGTTGGTTCTAGTCAAGATTCTAGCATTCCAAGACACATGTTACAGTGTTTGAGCCCCAAGTGATTTATGCTATTTAAGTCCCAAAGTTTGTGCCTGAGTTGGATGTACCTGGAGACGTGTCCGAGCCCTGGCTCAGGCAACTGTTTGCACACTTCCTCTCCATTTCCATCTTTAACTAGCCTCTACTTGTTTCCACTAGGCTGTGGAAGTGTTGGTATGACGACCAGAGTGTTGCCGGGTGACTGCATGGTTTTGTAGAGTTCTGTTTTTATATGACTCAGTACTGGGTTTTGTACAGTATACAGCACGGCTCAAGCCACACTCATTTTGCCATCTAAGCTGTGATGTGGCCTGGCTCCTCTCACAATCCCATCTGGCACATGAAGACTGTTTACCGCTGCCTACTGTATGTCCTCTTTACCAGCCCCCCTAGCTTAGATTCCAGCAACCACACAGCCTTCACAAAAAAAACGCCATGTGGGCAGCCATTGAAAAGACCACTAGGTACGATTACATATCAATGTTGTGAATTGTACGTTCTTGAAGTTCTTGTTTGTTGATCAAATTTGGCTCTAGACGAAACACATTGTGTTGGGCCTGGTTTGAAAGTTTTCATTCCAAAGCAATAACAGCGTACGCTTCATATCTAAAATAAAGAAAACCACTTTGCCTGGTTCCGTTCAAAACCTGCAGTGTGGGATCTTTTTTAATTTAATATCTAATCTTAAAATTCCCCTGGAGTCAATGGACTGTTCCATATTTTCAAAAGTGTCTTCATGTCAGTTCTAAGTTAATGGAATGAATTAACATGTCTTTGTCTTCTCTCCTTCTCGTCCCTCCTTGATGATGGCGCATGTGGCACTGACAGAGCTGCCTGCTGAAGAAGGTAAATATTGATCTTTCCAGAAGAATTATGGAGCCTCCTCTTTTACAAATTCACGATTAGCCCTGTTGCCTAACGCCTAAGCAGAGGGAGCTCTAATGGGTAAACCCTTGAACTAAATCACATTGACTGCTGTAGCACCAGTCATAATCTGTAGGTTCAGACAATGTCAATAGTGGAGTGATTCAGGAAGGTCAGATCAGGTAGACTAGCTAGCCTCGCAGTAACAGGCAGATAGTATGACGTAAAGCAGGGGTGTCAAACCAGATCCACAAAGGGCCTAGTGTGTGCAGGTTTTCGCTTTTACCTTGTACCTGAATGATTGAATGTCACTAATTGGTTAGGATCTCGCCTCACCTGGCAGTCTATGTATTAATTGGGCTCTAATTGAAAGGAAAGTCCAAAAACCAGCATACACTCAGCCCTCTGTGGAACCGGTTTGACACCTGTGACGTAAAGCATCAGGTCATCATTCACGTTCCCCATGGGGAAAAAAAGCACAGGCATTTAAACAGAACTGTCATTTTTTTGTCTGTCATGTTTTTTCATAGTCCCAAAAGTAAAACAGGGTACAGTACATTTTGAAGTAGATCTAGACTTCAGTGTTGTTTACATTCAAACTTCCCAGGATAATCTTTGCAAAGTAACAGAAACATGCTAGAACACGCCAACATTACCCAACAGGATTTCACAAAATGATGCTTGGCTCTGCTTGTCTCCATAATTATGTCACAGATATACCAATAGTCTTAGTCAAAGCCTGATAATTATACTGTACACTGAATTCATCAACTCCTAATTAAATGGAACTTATACAGCCTTATACATGTTTTCTGCCAGTCATTTTAAAAGAGCCTTTTCTGAATAAACACAGAGATTATGACAGGTTTAAGTGCAGTAGGCAGGCTAGATTGAAATATATTGCAACACCACATCAATTTTTGCCTTAAACTCTGGCATTACCAATGTTTTAACTGAATCAAGATAACCCACAAGCTGTTGTTTCCAGTGGTATGCTAGTGAGTGAACAGAACCTAGGAGAGGTATTGGTATGAACAACTCTACTTTCCGGATGTTCTTTGCAGGCAAGTCCCTCTGGGAGTTGGTGCTGGAGCAGTTTGAAGACCTCCTAGTGCGGATCCTGTTGCTAGCTGCCTGCGTCTCCTTCGTAAGTATCCACTGAACGCAATCACACAGGACATATCACAGTCTGCTATTCTTTACCATCTGTCTCTGTTCCGTTTCCTACACTCATTCATATCGGTTTCATAGAGCAATAACCAAAAACCTTGTGAGGACAAGGAGTTTCCTTAGTAAATTTAACATATGGACAAATAGAGCTAATTTTAGCAGTGAATGTAACATACTACCTACTGTTAACAATGTGCATGGTGTTACGTTTACTTAATTTTCCAGATTCTTATCCAAAGAAACTTACAGTAGCATGCTTTTTAAGGTTCTTGTGTTATGCATTAGGTTAGTTCTGGCAGCGTCATTTCATTGATGCAGATTTCTGTTTCCTCCTAATGTTGACCAATTGATGAATCGTGAAAAGGGTATTCTGGTGCTGTTTGAAGGCTTGACAGGATGTCTGGCTTTGCTGCTTGGCCCGATAGTAGCCGCCATGCTACTGTTCTATTCCAGGGAACGTTATGCCCCATAATGCACTGGTCTGCCCAGGCTTCACTTTGCAAACCACCTCACTGTTTCCAAACACTGGCCTCCCTCTGGGGACAGTTCAGACGGTTGACTGGCTTGATTTTCCTCTGCCCTTAAAACTGCTTACGTGTGTATTTCCGATAATACAGGATACCCTGCTCTCAGACTCATGCATGTCCTTAAATATTGACCCTGTGTTTGGACCAGATGGTACGGTGGAGCGAGAAGCATTATGGGCCGTGTGGCACGGCCGGGGAACCCTGACGGCATAATGATTTCTTTCCATTTATTACCGTAACAGTCCACAGAGACACAGAGTGGAATTACTGGGCTATTCAGGGCAGCAGTTGGAAAATAAGTATTAAAATGCATATGATACAATGTCTTCACTAATTGCCTCTTTGTTAGTCCTGGTATTTATAAGTAGAAGGCAGTGAGTCCAAGCTTGGGTCCAGGGTTTATTTTTCCTAATGTAAATTGGGCTGCCCTTATTTTAAATGTCTTGCTTATAATGGAACCGAGCCTCTGTTCCATTCCTTAAATGCTGAGCTTCTACTGCAGTACACTGAGATGTCTGCTGGTTTCACAACAGCTCCTACTAACATTAATGATTGCTAAAGTGTAATTTGTATTTTAATTTAAATTGTTTTAATTTAGCATTTTTTCCCCAATCCACCTGACTGTGGAAAAGCTGGTAAGACACCAGCAAATCATTCATTTGATATGACACTAAGCACAGCCTTTGAGCTGCCTACAGTTTGTAATCAATACTACTGCTTTTTGAGTGCAGCACGTTATTTCCACCTGAATTTCAGACTTCACATCTGCTGTAAAGCCACCTCCTTCAGTCTTCCATACATCCTTTGAACGCAGAATGCTGATGGGTTCAGTCAGTGTTCTTTCCAAAAATGCAGTTTTAATTACTGACTTTGCTGTGTCTATTAAGAAAAAGTCTAACCCAGTATGTGCTCTGCCTGTACATTAGGCCTGCTGGTGCTGTTGGCCCTGGAGAAAGTGACCAAACCTCAATGTGCCAATTTGAATTTATGTAAATTAGGACACAGCCCTAACCAATGAGAATAGAGAGTCTTGTAACCAGGCGACAGATGAGGAACAGAGAAAGTGTTGCTGTTTTGGTTTTCAAGCTGGCTTCAATATGATATAATCACAACAGATTGTATGGAGATTGGAAGGAGCGGAATGTAAGAGAACTTGCTCCAGTTGACTATTACAGTAAGTGTTCCACTAGACTAGACACTATGCTTACTGTAATTTGTCATATCAAACACTAATAAAGCAACCCTTTCACTCTCTAACTCAATCCATGTGCACACCCTTCACCATCCCACAGATCTGTCCAAGGAGTCGCGGAGCTTCCGACAAGGCAGAATTAGAGGGAATCGGGAGGGGAGTAAAATGGGAAAAAGCACTATTGCTTGATAGCACAGTATGACGCAAAAGCTGTGTGGAGGTAGACGGCCGTGTGGAGGTAGACGGCCGTGTGGAGGTAGACGGCCGTGTGGAGGTAGACGGCCGTGTGGAGGTAGACGGCCGTGTGGAGGTAGACGGCCGTGTGGAGGTAGACGGCCGTGTGGAGGTAGACGGCCGTGTGGTAGACGGCCGTGTGGAGGTAGACGGCCGTGTGGCGGTAGACGGCCGTGTGGCGGTAGACGGCCGTGTGGCGGTAGACGGCCGTGTGGCGGTAGACGGCCGTGTGGCGGTAGACGGCCGTGTGGCGGTAGATTGGTATGCCAGGGAGAATGTATACTCTGGAGTTAGAAGATTTGACCACTACACCAAACTTTGTCAGAGAAATTCTAATGGAATCTTACGGTAAGTTGGGCCATACTATAGAAATCTTATAGGAATAAAAAAGCAGACAGGAAAAACATAGTGAGCTAATGTTCATAATGAGCTAATAGTACTATATGGTATTTGTTTTCAACTGTAATATATTTCTTTAAGATTCCTAAGAATGTTTATAATATGTACCAAGAGTCTTAAAAGAGTCCTATTTTTAAATGTTTCCATTATGTTTTCATCATTTTTTTCTGTAATAATCCTATAGGAATCCTGTAGTGTTTATTTTAATAGGTAGTGTGATTCCCACATACTCCTGCAAGTTACGCTCAGTTAAATATCAACACACTGTCATTTAAAGAGCGATGATAAACATGCCAGTACCATGTCAGACCCACTACATCAACATCAACCACCTGAAACAATGACCACACTTCCTCCATTTGATTCTGTGTAAAGTTCATCTCTCCTGTACATTCTCCTTGGCATTATGTTAGAGGAAGTGTAGCTAAAGGCTTTGGGTTGTGCAGGAAAAGAGGGAAAATGTCAAGTAGCCCATTGAGTTGCTTGGATTGGGTTCTCTAGACTCTTTGGCTCTGAGACCGGTTCTGGTAAATGTATTTCAGTAGTGTTGGCGTGGGTTTTGTCTTCCATTTCAACTCATACTGAGCCATCAGTAAGTATGTGAGGCATTGTTCATTGTGAAACATTTTGTGTTTTACTATAACACGCTCAGGTAGGAATGTAATTGTATGTTTCTCTTGGTTTTCTATGGCTTAATGTGTAATAATTGTAGGTGTGTGGGGAAAATAAAATGGTGATACTTTGATTCCTTAAACTCTGCCTTCTCATTCTCGTCTCTAACTCCTTTCTGCTGAAACTAAATTAAGACTAATTTTAGTGTGTTTGTGTGTGTGTTTGTGTGTGTGTTTGCGTGTGTGAACTGGCTAGCCGGGTTGAATGAAAGGACAGATCAGAGGGAGTTGCCCTGCATCAATATTCTCCACGCAGTGGCGAGCAGAGTGAGGGAGATTTGCGGGACCCAAACGACCGTGAATGATGAGTTATCGACCGGGGTTTGAGCTGTGCCCAGCCTGGCTCCTCTGCTCAACACTGACTGTGGTGGAGAAGAAAACAATTTTACTAGGGCTCCGTTAAACTATGTACTAAGGCCATGATGCACCGCAGCCTGTCTCTCAATTAAATTCCAATTAAATCTCTTTCTCAGTTGGGGGCCTCTTAAGACAGTCCTACTGTAATGGGTAATGTTGCTTGTGGTCTTTTGGCCACTGCATGCTACCTTGTGGGACATTGTGCTCCATTCATTTCCCTTTTGCCTTTGTCAGGCTGTTTCCATGGAGAGGGTTTCACTTTAGGTGTAGGGTTCAAGGCCACTAGGTGCGCATTCTAGCTGTTGGACGGGACTGGCAGCAGCGAGTGGCTGAGTAGAGTTTCTGTCAGCCTGCATGGTCTTACAGTTGCTGCTGAATTATTCCAGATGACCTTTATCAATGGTTGATTTCAAATTCTTTGTCGAGCTGTGCGATCTACAATCATACATTCAAGAGGAGGTTAGGAAGTGCAGCTCAGTTTCCACCTCATTTTGTGGATGTTTGACATATCTGGCTCTTTGTCTCCCTGACTCTGTATATCCCCTTCTCTCTCTTATTCTCTTTCTCTCTCCCGGTGTCTGTCCCCAGGTGCTGGCTCTGTTCGAGGACGGGGAGGAGACCATCACAGCGTTTGTGGAACCCATAGTGATCCTACTGATACTCATAGCCAATGCTGTGATCGGTGTGTGGCAGGTGAGAGCCCCTCTATTCTTGGTGTGTGTGTGTGTGTGTGTTTGTTGTGTGGGTGTGTGTTTGTGCATGGTCCCATCACCCTTGTGTGTGTGTGTGTGTGTGTTTGTTGTGTGTGTGTGTGTGTGTGTGTGTTTGTTTGTTGTGTGTGTGTGTGTGTTTGTGCATGGTCCCATCACCCTTGTGTGTGCACAGTAGGGTTTGTACCCAGCTGGTGGCTGTCTGGTGTTGATGGAGACCAGGACGTGACACTGAGATACAGGACATTACCATGGGTGTTGCTTGTATAACAAGTCATTTGTCATAATTAGAAACCATAACTCTTTGGCTTTCATCCACCGAACATGTCAGCAGGACTTTATAAGTGTACACTGGATATGGAAGTAAAGCCCTGCCATCTGAAACGTCGAAACCATGGAAACAACTGTTCAAACCAAAGCAAAAGTTCATAGCAATAGTAGCCCAGTGTATACAGTACCATCACATTTTTCTAGATCCATATTTAAATGGGCCTTTATGAATTGGATGTTTTGAATCCTGTATGCTGATTGGCTGATATCCCTGGTATTTACCGTGGTAATGACATCACATAACTTTTAACTGCTCTAATTGTGGTTTTTAAAAGCTTATAAAATAAGTAATCTTGGGGGTTTGTGATACATTGCCAATAAACCAGGTCTAAGCGCTGTGTCCAGGTACTCTGCAATGCTTCCTTCTTAAGAGCGACATCTTTAAATAGGCATGCTCAAATCTTTAAATTGGGTACCTACACTTTTAAATGTAGATTTCCGTAAGGCGCCAGTCAGTCATTATGTGAATGATCATTTCTGTTGGCCTTTCAGTCAGTGAGTCTTTGTTGATTAAACTCTGTGGGAACTGCAGACATTCACATTTCAGTGTTAGCTGAAGTAAATGAACTAATTCTCACATCAGAATATGCCCATGAATAAAGCACTAGAGCCCTGGAGCCCTGGTAGTAGGAGATGAGAAAGTGAGTTTGGAGAACACATAAGGCAGGAGAGAGGCATTCTGTTTATCACTGGCAAAGGCATTATATAGTCTGTTGCTCACAGGACTCACGCTTCTAGACTGAAATCAAATGGCGAGTGTTTGCAGATGACCTGGAGGCATGTCTCCAACCAGGGAGGGCCCACATTAACAGTCAAAAGTGCTACTGTATATATTATGCAGAGTTTCTGGCAGTCTGAAGAAGTGACATTGATTCTCAGTGAGCCAAAAATAATGGTGTTCCAATAAGAACACCAACACCACAGGTAACTTCAACAAGGCTGTGCCTGACCTGACAGATGATGCCGGAAGTTTCTTATACCCCGCCAAAGCACATGAAACTCTACATCCAATCAGGATCTGGCTTAAAATAATGTTCATAACACATTGTCATGTATGGCTGGTGTCCTGATCTCCACTTAGCAACCGAGAATTCACAAAATCCTGCATGTTCAAGTGCAACACATAAGGCACCATTATAATGAGGACCGTGTAATAATTACTGCTCTAATTATATTAAGCCTCAGATAAAAAGCAGCTGCGGGATGCTGGCTGCTTTACTGCACAGAGATAAACCTACAGCCTTTTAAACCAGCTGGTCTTGGGGTTCTTCGTTTACAAAGAAGAACAGAGCCCTAAAACAGCAACACGGATAAAACCCAATCATGACGACCGACTAGCTGAACTATTACCCTGGAAGAAAACTGCCATTAGGATCCTGCCCTAAACAGAGAGTACAGATGCAGAATACATGAACACTGTGACAGACTCAAAGTTAAGACAAACATGACTATTTACAGACTTGAGCATGGCCGTGCTATAAAGAGGTCACCACAGGCAGACCTAGCTCTGGAGAGAAAACGGGCAATATGCACACTGCCCAAAACTGGGTTGAAAAGGAGCTTCACTTCCATATCTCCTGCCTAATATAGTATATACTATATATGATCACATAACCACAGTTCATAATCTCCTGCCTAATATAGTATATACTATATATGCTCACATAACCACAGTTCATAATCTCCTGCCTAATATATGACCACATAAGGACACGTGTACATTTCATCCCTCATACAGACCAGCAAAGATTTCAAAACAAACATTGATGGTAAAAATACTGCAGTGTGCAATTTCAACAGCAAGTTTTGCCGCTGCCATTGGTCACTGCAACGAGTAAAGGCAACTGCTGTTAACGTTTATTTAATACTATATTTAGCTGCAATAAAATGTATTTATCAGTAGCCTTTTCAGCCTCTCTGTTTGAACCACTGGTCTACTCTGTCCCTGTGTTTGAACCACTGGTCTGCTCTGTCTCTGTGTTTGAACCACTGGTCTGCTCTGTTCCCTCTGTTTGAACCACTGGTCTACTCTGTCTCTGTGTTTGAACTACTGGCCTGCTCTGTCTCTCTGTTTGAACCACTGGTCTGCTCTGTTCCCTCTGCTTGAACCACTGGTCTGCTCTGTTTCCTCTGCTTGAACCTGTGGTCTGCTCTGTTTCCTCTGCTTGAACCTCTGGTCTGCTCTGTCTCCTCTGTGTTTGAACCTCTGGTCTGCTCTGTCTCCTCTGTGTTTGAACCTCTGGTCTGCCCTGTCTCTGTGTTTGAACCACTGGTCTGCTCTGTCTCTGTGTTTGAACCACTGGTCTGCTCTGTCTCTCTGTTTGAACCACTGGTCTGCTCTGTCTCTCTG
>JACXGM010038333.1:0-10862 GCA_016801145.1 Umbra pygmaea
TGTGTATTTCTTTGAGTTGATTCTTAGCAAAAACCCCTTTGTTCTTTCACAAATATGTGCTCATTCATGTGTAATTACTTCCACCTAATAATCAAAGTATTTTCGTAAGTGTAGAATCTTCCATTCACAATATATACAATGGTGCCGCTCGAATTGCGGCAGCCATGTTACGCCTCCATCTTTAAAATACATTAGCCAATGAGGGACATACCTGGAAATTCAAGCTCGGCCATTCGCGCTTTTACACAAGTGGCACCGTGACGAATGCCAGGGGGAGATTACTCACGACTGCCGGGAAATTTCAAAGTCTGTTGAAGATCATGCCTGTTCTCGAGGACATGTAATAGTAGCGCTGGCTCAAGCTGTAAAGTAGGCAAGAACATTCGCCTGGAAACACAAACTGGGATTTTCAAAATAATAGTGCTTGTGGTTCATTGAAATAATCATTGTTTATTCATTGCATAGTGTCCATGTTCATGTTTTGCTAAAATTAGTATTTTGTTTGAATAAAACAGACTCTAGTGAATGTTTGTCAAATGTAATCGTGTTTTCACGTGAGACACTGACAATATATTCAATCAAATTGTGTGTAAAACATATTTGTTACATTTATTAATAAAACATGTTAAATTATTATTTTTGCTATCACATGCTCTTATTGTTTCTTTACACACAATACAATTGAATTTGTTTATAATTCACGGGCTGTGTAGTGAATTAACAATGATTATTGCAATGAATCAAAACGAGCGCTATTGTTTTGAAAGAAAAAACGAATATCCAGGTTCACGTTGCTGGTATAATAACGAGAGGGGCTTCAGTTGCTTGTCATATACATTTTCACCAGTAGATGGGAGCAGATCTTACACAATGCAGCTTTAAATTAAATTAAAAACATCTTAAACATGTCAATTTTGATTTTAGATAAAAAACAAAGCTCCACGTGTTTTAAAAAATATGATTAAATTGCTTATTTATGAGCCTTGTATTTATGAGCCTTGTGTGAAAATCCTCCACACCACCAGTCCTGCTACACAGACAGCTTGGCCTTGTAGTAGATTGACGGGTGCCACCAGTGCCGTGGCTCTGCCCTCTACGCCAGTGCCTGTGGCTCCGCCCCTAGACTAGTCCTGGAGGCACCGCCCCTATGGCTGAGACCAGGCTCCACCCCCTGTCTGAGACTGAGTCTCTGCCCACTACGGCTGTGACTGGAACTCTGCCCTTTATGCCTGAGACTGGAGCTCTACCCCCTATGCTTATAATCTACACAAAAGGAGTTGCTTGAATGCACCATTAAAAGAAAGTGAATCAGGTAGAGAACTTCAAGGTCCTTAAGGGCCCCATCAACAAGGACCTAAGCTGGTCCAGGCAGAAAAAAAACTGAAATTGTCAAAAAGTCATGTCTGACTACCTACCTGTCTGTCCCGGGCAGCGCCGGCCTATGCCTCGACCAGGATACAAACCCTGGTCACTGTGATGCAGTTGTGCCACACAGAGACCCCTGTTGTCAGTTATAACAAATTATCCCTAACAATAACAATGTAATATTGTAAAGGCATGTTTCATTTGAGAGCTTTTCCTACCTGTGCCTGTCGGGTGGATCCTCCCACATGCTGCACCTACATGCGGGTAGAGCTTCAGTCGATCTATCAGGAGCATTACAGCAGAAGGCTGAAAGTCTGTGTCCCCATCCAAAGCCAGGAGATAGGTGTTGTGCTTTTCTTTCTAAAAGAAACAGAAGGGTAACACATTTGTAGCGTGATAAAATGGTAAAAAATGGACTGCATTTATATAGCACATTTTTCTGACCAACAATGGCCACCAAAGCGCTTTACATTGCCTCACACTCACCCATTCATTCACACATTCATACACCGACGGCGGTGTCAGCCATGCAAGGCGCCAGCCAGCTCGTCGGGAGCAACTGGGGTTAGGTGTCTTGCTCATGGACACCTCGACACTTGGTCAGGAGGACACGGGGATCGAACCACCAACCTTCCGGTTGCTAGACAACCTACTTGACCCACTGAGCCACTGCCGCTATAAAATGTATATGTAAATGTAAAACCTGCTGACAACATTTCATAACCTGTCATTATTTTGTCATAGCACTGTCGTCATGACATACTTTATATGACATATTGCATTTTTTATAGGTGTTTCTAAAAGTACATGCGATTGTTCCACCACACAAACCAAACCATTCCATTATACATGTAAATAATTTGTCAATGTTATTTTTTGGAATTATCACAATTAAATAAATATATATTGTTTCCATACACATTAATGTCAATATGACCCTACACCAATATGTGCCTGCACCAGTATGTGTCTGCACCAATATGTGCCTGCACCAATATGTGCCTACACCAATTTGTGCCTGCACCAAAATGTGCCTGCACCAATATGTGCCTGCACCAATATGTGCCTACACCAGCCGCTGTCGGTGGATCTTAATTGGGGAGGACGGGCTCGTATTACGCTCGGAACCGGAGTGAATGGATTGGTGCGCAACGAACAAAACCAATTGTTTTTTTGTTTTGCACACATTCCATTCACTCCGGTTCTGAGCGTAATACGAGCCCGTCCTCCCCAATTAAGATCCACCGACCGCGGCTGGCCTACACCAATATGTGCCTGCACCAATATGTGCCTGCACCAATATGTGCCTGCACCAATATGTGCCTGCACCAATATGTGCCTGCACCAATATGTGCCTACACCAATATGTGCCTACACCAATATGTGCCTACACCAATATGTGCAGGCACCCCTGACAATATCCATGATTTTAATTTATAAATATTTGGGTGTTTGGATCAGCAAATTCATTTTGATCTATCAAATAACTGAAGAATACAGTAATATTTCAGTAGTAAAATAAGGTTTATTGGATGGACAGAAAATTTGCAAAATCCATCAGAATGAGCCAAAGAGAACAACAACTTGCAATTGGCCACCTTAAATACCTTTTCTCATGATTGGATGCACCTGGCTATGAAGTTCACAGCTTAATGAGCTCATCAACCCAATTGTGTGTTCCAATTAATCAGTGCAGGTATTCAAATCAACAAAATGACAAGGGTGCACCTGCCTAATTTTATTTTGATGCACATTGCACATTTTCTTTTAATCCAATTAACCTAATTTCACTACCAAAATATTACTTAATCCTTCAGTTACTTGATCGATCAAAATTAAATTACTGATGCAAACACCCAATTATTTATAAATGAAAATCATTGAATATGTACCTACAAAGGAATGTGCCTACACCAATAGATGTGCCTACACCAATAGATGTGCCTACACCAATAGATGTGCCTACACCAATAGATGTGCCTACACCAATAGATGTGCCTACACCAATAGATGTGCCTACACCAATAGGTGCCTACACCAATAGGTGCCTACACCAATAGGTGCCTACACCAATAGGTGCCTACACCAATAGGTGCGTGCCTACACCAATAGGTGCGTGCCTACACCAATAGGTGCGTGCCTACACCAATAGGTGCGTGCCTACACCAATAGGTGCGTGCCTACACCAATATGTACCTACCTACACCAATATGTACCTACCTACACCAGTATATACCTACACCAGTATGTGCCTACACCAGTATGTACCTACACCAGTATGTACCTACACCAGTATGCGCCTACACCAGTATGTACCTACACCAGTATGTACCTACACCAGTATGTACCTACACCAGTATGTACCTACACTAATATGTACGTACCTACACCGGTATGTACCTACACCAGTATGTGCCTACATCAGTATGTACCTACACCAGTATGTACCTACACCAGTATGTGCCTACACCAGTATGTGCCTACACCAGTATGTACCTACACCAGTATGTGCCTACACCAGTATGTACCTACACCAGTATGTGCCTACACCAGTATGTGCCTACACCAGCATGTGCATACACCAGTATGTACCTACACCAATGTATGTATCTACACCAGTCTTTTGCTTCTGTACTTTAAACAAAGTAATCCAAAAATACAACAGAAGTTGTAACAATGCTAGAACCAAAAGTGATATTTTTGTGCTGTTTACCTTCATATTTTGATTGAGTTCCCACTCATCTTCACCATCTACATATTTCTTGAAATACTTTCTGGTGAGTCGCCAGCCAAGAATGTAGTACAAGTACATAATCTGCAATGAAAATAGTGAGTGAAGTAAATAAATCTAATAAGAAAACCTCTTCCTTTGGAAATGGCATACATTTTATGCATTTAATTTTCTGAACTATTGTGTATATAAATAACATTGTCTCACCTGAGACCATCTTTTCTTGTGGCGGATGAGTGTCTTGTCTTTAAAGTGCACCATCAGCAGATTACCATGAGGTAGGGTGTACTCCAGTCGACCTCCGTATGGTGTTCGCAGGATCCTCTGCCGTGGTAGGGTTGGGCTCTCTCTGAAAATGCCTGAGTCCTCTTCATTGAAAATTCTGAGGTTGACAATATGACATGAGAGAAAATTGATATACTACACATCATTATTCTCAACCAGAGCATTTTAGTAATGTGAATGAAATACATAAGAAAGCTGAATACCCCATCTATCAAGTACAAAGAGCTGTCTCTGCCAGAAGCAAGCCATCATTAGGCTGACATTTCTAAACAAACCCATCGGAGAAAGCAAAACATTTTTAGTTGGGGGTAAATCAACTATTTGGTACATTCCTTAAAAGAAATAATGAACTGCTGTGTCACGGTGAGCCGAGTAAAAAGGAGGCGAAGCATGTGGAGAATTGAGTATTTAATCCAAGAAACTTAATAAACCTTAAGAAGGGATCCAAATAGACCTTAATATACAATGACAAACACCAAGAGGAGCAGAGGAGTATGTATACTGGCAGGGATGAGATTGGCAACCGGAGTGAAAAAGAGGAATCCCATATATGTAGATGTAATGTCCAGTAATGACCACATGGGGGAACCCCAGCTCTATGATGGAGACTGATTTGGTGAGCTCAGGAACATGGAAAATAGTGTGGTGAATAACAGAATAATTTTCCCCCAAAGGTTTACCAATCATTTACATCTTGTTGTAAACCCTGGTTATTAACTCTGGTGAAGCCTTCTCTTGATTGTTGATTTTGACACAGAAATGCTTACTTCCTGGTGAGTGTTTTTGATCTAGCCAACAGTTGTGAATGGGTTATTTTTCACCACAGACAAAAACCAATGTGGGCCTGTTGGGGTTCATGAGCTCACAAGTGTGTTCTTCTTTTTAAGAATTTTCCAAATTCAGTAGTTCATGTACATGTTGGCATTGTTTTCTGTTTGTCATTGCAAATGTTGTGTAATCGTGTTTGCAATATAATGAATTAGTGACAGATTTTACTGTAGCAAGTTAATTTCTATTACCAGCTAACAAGCTACTTAGGCATCTACAGTATATCAAAGATGATATTTACCATATACAATGTACAGTATCTCACTTAGGGGTGTACTCACTTTTGATGCCAGCGGTTTAGACCTTAATGGCTGTGTGTTGAGTTATTTTGAGGGGACAGCAAATGTATACTATTATACAAGCTTTACACTCACTACGTTACATTGTAGCAAAGTGTCATTTCTTCGGTGTTGTCACATGAAAGGTTTAATAGCATTTTTACAAAAATGTGAGGGTTGTATGTTGTGTATCAAAAGCTGTTGTGTTTCCAATGTTTTGTGTTTTCAGAGTGAAATAACATTAGCCTTTAAAGCAAGTACCCGCTATTTCACAAAGTTGTATCTAGTGCATTATTGTGTGGACAGAGCTATAACCTTATGCCATAGCACTGGCGCTAGCTTGATTCTGCTCTATGAATGAGGAGATAATCAAATAATTACTTCAAGCAATTTAGGGACACGAATGATAGAATAAATTTCTGCCCCTGGCTAATTTGAATCTGATTGTACAGTTGCAGTTTAAACTCAAGCTAAGACTAGCAAGCGTGAACTAAAAAATGTAAATACCAAAGAAGCAATCCAAGGATATTTGAAAAAATAAAAATAAATTGCACAATATACACTCACCTAAAGGATTATTAGGAACACCCGTTCAATTTCTCCTTAACGCAATGAACTAGTCAACCAATCACATGGCAGTTGCTTCAGTGCATTTAGGGGTGTGGTCCTGGTCAAGACAATCTCCTGAACTCCAAACTGAATGTCAGAATGGGAAAGAAAGGTGATTTAAGCAATTATGAGCACGGCATTGTTGTTGGTGCCAGACGGGCTGGTCTGAGTATTTCACAATCTGCTCATTTACTGGGATTTTCATGCACAACCATTTCTAGGGTTTACAAAGAATGCGGCAGTCCTGTGGGCGAAAATGCCTTGTTGATGCTAGAGGTCAGAGGAGAATGGGCCGACTGCTTCAAGCTGATGGAAGGGCAACTTTGACTGAAATAACCACTTGTTACAACCGAGGTATGCAGATAGCGTTTGTGAAGCCACAACACGCACAACCTTGAGGCGGATGGGCTACAACAGCAGAAGACCCCACCGGGTACCACTTATCTCCATTACAAATAGGAAAAAGAGGCTACAATTTGCAAGAGCACACCAGAATTGGACAGTTGAAGACTGGAAAAATATTGCCTGGTCTGATGAGTCTCGATTTCTGTTGAGACATTCAGATGGTAGAGTCAGAATTTGGCGTAAACAGAATGAGAACATGGATCCACCATGCCTTCTTACCACTGTGCAGGCTGGTGGTGGTGGTGTAATGGTTTGGGGGATGTTTTCTTGACATTTTAGGCCACTTAGTGCCAATTGGGCATTGTGTAAATTAAACGGCCTACCTGAGCATTGTTTCTGACCATGTTCATCCCTTTATGGCCACCATGTACCCATCCTCTGATGGCTACTTCCAGCAGGATAATGCACCATGTCACAAAGCTTGAATAATTTCAAATTGGTTTCTTGAACATGACAATGAGTTCACTAAAATGGCCCCCACAGTCACCAGATCTCAACCCAATAGAGCATTTTTGGGATGTGGTGGAATGGGAGCTTCGTGCCCTGGATATGCATCCCACAAATCTCCATCAACTGCAAGATGCTATCCTAACAATATGGGCCAACAATAATAAAGAATGATTTCAGCACCTTGTTGAATCAATGCCACGTAGGATTAAGGCAGTTATGAAGGCGAAAGGGGGTCAAACACAGTATTAGTATGGTGTTCCTAATAATCCTTTAGGTGAGTGTATTATTTAGCTAATGTTCTGCTCTGATAGGCTAGAGTGCACATTCTGTAGTTGCCAGTGTACCACTGTGCATTTTGTAGCTATAATCTGTGTTTGTAACTTTTGACCTTGCTCCTATTATATATTTTGCATAATAATTTGGAATTCAGTGTATTTAACCTGTGCTCTTTCCCTGTTGTGCCAATTCCACTGGTGGTCCAGAATGTTTCTTGTTTTCTCAGTTTTCCAAGTGTCCCTGTTTGAGTAAACCTGTGTTACGAACCATGCCTGCCCCTTACTTGTTTCAGCCTGCCATCTGCATGTGCCTTAAAGGAGAAATATCTGTGTACTGAACACTGCCTGCCCATTTATTTGTCCTGATTCCTAATTGCCTGTGCATTTATTGTCTTTGCTCTGTGTACCGAAACCTGCCTGCCCATTACCTGATTCTGTCTGCCGATTTGGATGAATAAGTACTGTAAATGTTACGGCTACATCCTGTTCTTTGGGAGATGGGAGCCATAAGGTAAAGGGCTATTCTCCTATTGGAGGAAAAAGTGCTATCACAGGGACTTGCATTTTTCTAGTCAGTAGTGACTGTGATAGAAAGGTAACCAAGAGGCCATCAATGGCTATGCTCATTCTTAAGATCAGAATGAGCTGCAGACAGAAGATAACTTATAGCTTATAACTTGATCATCTATTATATATTAAACTGTAATACCAGCACATATCTAATATTTGTTTTTTTGCCATTCAGACTAACAGAAAGATGTTACTAACAAGACAGGGCACATAGATCTGATCAAGATAAGTTTACTACAGGTCATTTAGGAAATCTGTTGAACAACAGCAGCTTCAAGGCCATCAATATTAGAATAGAGGGTTCTGGGAAATTAGACTAGAAGGTCTTATCAATGATGTAACACCTACTCTCCAGCCCTATAAAACGGAAGAGATCTTAGGAGCTCAGGGTACTTCTACGCCATAACTTTGCCATTCTGTTCCTGATGATGTTCGACACATTATTATTATTTCCACAGGCTTTTGGATGCCAGAGAGCAACCTACAGATCTCGATTCCTAATTAGTCCCACTCTCTGGATAGACAGCCTTTAATGTGAATGCAACAGAGAGAAAAGAGTTGCTCAAAACAACAATTGCCACCCTGGAAGTACCAGACCTTCTGGTCTCCAAGATCCTCCAGATGTACCCAAAGTAGAGTTGCTGAAGTGCGCTGAAACTGGGAAGGGTGAAATTGACACCTAGTGAATAAGAAAGGAGATCTAACTGCCACAGCAATTTATACTGCGAGACCCCAGGGAATTTAATGTCCATCAGCTCATTCAAAGACCAGTCTCACCAATAACAGTGGGTTTACTGGTGGGCCAATCAGAGAACCCTTTGGGTAGTGGAGGGTCGGTCCATTGGCAGGATAACCCTTCAAACTGTCCCGGCTCCTCTCCGCATCTCAGGCAACCACAGTGAATCCATTCAGTTTCTCCTTATCAATACTTTCCACGTGCCAGTGGTTCTTTGTCACTCCTGGCTCCAAAAGCACAATGCTATCATCAAGTGGACTATGAGTTCTGTGGACTATGAGTAAGATGATGAACAGGTTCCTCTTTCTTTACTTCGATGACAACCTGTTGTTCTCCCATTCAACACAAGAACAATTTGGGTATGTCTGGCAGGTGCTCCAGCAACTACTCGATGACAACCTGTTGTTCTCCCATTCAACACAAGCTATTTGGGAGTGTCTGGCAGGTGCTTTAGTGACTACTTGAGAACAAGCTGTTGTTCTCCCATTCAACACAAGAGCTATTAGGGTATGTCTGGCAGGTGCTCCAGCAACTACTCGATGACAACCTGTTGTTCTCCCATTCAACACGAGCTATTTGTGAGTGACTGGCAGGTGCTTTAGCGACTACTCGAGAACAACCTGTTGTTCTCCCATTCGACACAAGAGCTATTTGGGAGTGTCTGGCAGGTGCTCCAGCGACTACTCAAGAACAACCTGTTGTTCTCCCATTCAACACAAGAGCTATTTGGGAGTGTCTGGCAGGTGCTCCAGCGACTACTCGAGAACAAGCTGTTGTTCTCCCGTTTAACACAAGAGCTATTTGGGTATGTCTGGCAGGTGCTCCAGCGATTAATCGATGACAACCTCTTGTTCTCCCATTCAACACAAGAACTATTTGGGAGTGTCTGGCAGGTGCTCCAGCGACTACTCGAGAACAAGATGTTCAACAAGCAGCGAAGTGTCAATTCCACTGCTCCACTATCTTGTTCTTGGGATAAATCGTCACTCCTGGGAACATCCAGATGGACCCCAGCAAAGTGAAAGCTGTGGAGTGTATAGCTGCAACCCACGTCCTGCTGTCAACTCCAGTGATTCCTGGGGTTTGCCAATTTCTACCAGTGTTTAAACCAGGGGTACGTCAACCTGGCTGCCCCCATACGCACTCACCTATACAAAGGTCAGTTTCATCTGGTTTCTTCACAGATCTCAAGCGCTGCTTCACCTCTGCCCGATCCTGGTCTACCCTGACCACTTCACCTCTGGTCTACCCTGACCACTCCCAACAGTTTGTAGTGAAAGTTGACATATCTGATGTGGGGGTTGTCCTTTTCCAGAGTTTGGCCCAGGACCAGAATTTGTATCCTTGTGCCTTTCTCTCTCACCGTCTCAACCCTGCGGAGCAGAATTATGACATAAGGAACAAGGAGATGCTTGCCGTCAAGGTGGTATTAGAGGAGTGGAGGCACTGGATCGAGGGTTCAGACCAACCGTTCCTGGTCTGATCACAAGAACTTGGGAGTACCTTCGCACTGCCAAGTGGCTCAACTCTAGACCGGACAGGTGGGCTCTTCACCCGATTCAATTTCACTGTGTCCTACTGCCCTGACTCCATAACATCTCTATACTATAATATTTATGACTCAAAGTGTGTTTTTTCTTATTCATGTCATAACATGTTTGTGTGAGAAATAGACCAAGTTGTGTTTGTCGTATGAGGCAAAACTAAAAAATTATTTTATTTAAATGTTTGCCATATGGGGCTGTGCAATTCCATATATCAACGGGAAGCTATACACCCAGGGGCTGCATTTTTAGTGGTGGGACATTTTAACGCAGCATCCCTTAGAACTGTGCTACCAAACTTTAACCAACACATCCTGCCCAACTAGAGGTACTAAAATGCTGGATCAGGTCAGATCATGACTGTATTATTCCTTCTGGACTAGAGACATACACTAAAAACAATAACCCCAGAATTCAACCAACAATTCAACCCCGTCTCTGGAACTCATTGCCACAATCCATCCGAGACTCTGACTCTATTGACATCTTCCGCTACCGCCTAAAGCCCTTTTTGTTTAAGCAAGCCTTCCCATAGCCCCCTTGATGTTGTTTCTGCCTTTTTGTGTTCTTTTTTTTTGGGGGGGGGGAAGGTCAGCTTCAGTATTTGACAACAGGGTCGTCATTGTTCTATATTGTGCATCATTTCCAATCCCACTTTTTTGTTTTTTATTATTGCCCCCTACACTCCACACCCATCCCAACCCTTACCTAACCTAACCGTGACCAAATGTTGAGACCAATTACCTGTGCCATTTTAATATTATCTCTAGCTTATACATTTTGTGT
>JACXGM010038334.1:0-10850 GCA_016801145.1 Umbra pygmaea
CCGGAACATCAAAAAATAAAATACAAATTCACAAAAAAGTGAACTGTAAAAGGGAGGGCTTTTACTGTTGTGGATATGACTATGGAACAATGGCATCATTTCTTTTAAATTTTGCAGAAATAAAGGATATTATATCGGATTTTCCTGTGTCATTATAACATTTAGTGCAGACCAAAATTAGAATATAAAACAGTAAAGTACACATTTTAATAAATTGATTTTTGCAAAACAAAAAACTACACTAAAAATAATTACAGATTTTAATTTTTGCCAAGCAGCCTGTAAGCAGATGTAAAAAACATCAGTAATTGGACAACTCAAAAGTCTTGCATGAACTTGTTATATTTAGAACTTGGTTTCAAAACATTTTGAATTCAATAACTGCTTTCTGTGACCCACAGACATTACTAGTTGTATGTATCTTTAGAAGGCCTGTTTCAAGGGCATTATTGCCTTCAGTGTTGGGTTCAGAAAGTGAAACCCATACTTAGTTGTATTCAGGTTGGCCAGAACATGGTCAGTCCTGTAAATGTTCTTGGTATATTTTAGCACAATGTCCTGCTGCAAGGTGGAGGTGATATGCAGAGTGTCAAGGCATTTGGTTGGATCAGAGCAGATCAAATATTGTTGCTGCAACTGTCAGCAGTTAAGGTATCAATTAAGTCAAGGGAGCCAATTCGACTTGCAGCCATGCCCAAACATATACCCCATCCACCTTCTTTTACAGATAAGTTGGTACTGCCTTCCAGTTCAGTTTTTCTCCACACATCCACCTGCCCATCACCCTGGGGATGTTGTCTCAATTATCCACAGAATCCTTTTCGAAATTTGCTTGTTTCTTTTTGGTATTTATTGGCCATGCTGTTGTTGATGCCAAATAGTACTTTTGCACCTTGCAAACAAGCCTCTGTAGTTAAGCTCGTGAAATATTCGGACACACCCACCCCTACATACAGACGAGTGTTCCTTATCTGTTGCACATTTCTTTTTTCCATTACTTTGTTTTCTTCATTCTGGTTATCATTTGTGATTAATTATTCTAGAGGTCTTGCTGATTCTTTTCCATTGCTTAGCTAACCAGGGCTTTCTGTGAATCACAGCAGGTTATCCAAATATAGGGGATGATGCAGGCAATCAGCACTTTTTTTTAGTCGAGCAATTGCATGGACACGCATAACCTAATTCTCGTCTGTCCTAGTTGACAACTCCATTAAAGAGCTCCTCACTGTGTATTCAAATGGTTGTCTGCTAGGCTAGATCACTCAAACACATGTGCTATTGGATGTTTATATGGTTATGTTATGTAAAAGAAAGTGTTTATTGTAGACGCCTACAGATGTCTCATCTAATCTTGTCAGTAAATATTGATACTTACCGTAGTTTACCACGAGGAGCTTTATTTAACCAAACGTACAATTAGTGGCCACCAGATAGCATTGGTGAGAACTCACTCTTGTTCCAAAGCTGTGTTTGGCTCACAGCAATTTAATTTACCACGCTTAACATAGCGTATATTTGTATCATTAAAGAGTTTAAGATATTATTGTATTGAAAGTTTCATCACGTTTTGAAGAGAAGTAAATACACAAATACCGGTGTAGTCCGTGTTCCAGGAACTAATACTGCTGTTTCCAGCAAATTTCCATTGATGGGCGTTTAGCCTGATGGAGAAGTCACTGGGCTTACATGCAAGAGATTGTGGGGTCAAAACAAGTATGTTTAACAGAGATCAAACAAACTAAGAAACAACCTTAGTTTTTGTTCTTTTTTTACTGTTTCAGAAGTCTACACGGGGTGTCTGCGGGTCCTTAAAAAGTATTCGTCTTAATTTTTCTAAGGCCTAAAGTTGTCTTAAAACAGTGTTTTTCAAACTTTCTGCCATTCCCCACATTGGAGGTAGGAAAGGGTTCTGAGCCACACCTTTCTGCAGTCGCCCCAACAAAATGGTTAAAAACTAAGCTTTCAATTTTACTGTTATAATAAATTGTATTAACATAATATTTTAAAAACATAACCGCAAATAACAGCATTAACTTTGAAATAGAGAAAATTAAAGGTATTATATTATCACTTTGCATGAAATAAGATTGTGTTTATGAATAATAATAATAATAATAATATTATTATTATTAAATATTAATAATAATTAAAAAAATGCAGTGTTAGCATTTTGCCCATGATAACATCAAATTTAGAAACTGAGAAAATAAAATTGTGGACTAGTTGTGGTTTGCTTCATTTTGTCACTTTGCAAACTGCATGCAAGTACAAACAAAATTGACAAAATTAAATAGCCTTCTTCACTATTTTAGTGGCTGCAATGAGCCTGTTTTGCAGTACTTCTTTTTCAAAATGAGGTTATATGCTTGATACTGCCACTCTCAAATCATGCTCAATGTTAAGATGAGATCTCAGACGTCCCATGTCTCCCGGATGTACCGGGAGTCTCACGCTGTGATATACAATATCCTGGACATCGATTTTTGTTTGATGAAGAAAATGAATGCCTATGATATTGTATATAATTTGTGGGCGTTAAAAAGCCACGATTACAATGCGGGAGACTTTCAGGACATCCGGGATATTTGGGATGTCTGAATCTGTATTTTGTTTTCAGTGAAACAACAGCAGAAAATCCCATCTCACAGACATAAGATGTAGCAAAGGGAAAAAGAATGGTCAGATTCCTCTGCCCAAGCCAGAATCTCAGTGTCTGGCCTGGAAACCTAACTGAGTGGAGTCGCTCGTCAGCTCAATGAATTGCTCTGTTTCTGCAGAGGATTATCGCGTATGAACCAATCATATCCGATCATAACCAATCAAAGCACAATGGAAGCATTGCCGCCTCCTCACATAATTTCACCTGCGCATATCGCTGTTGGACAGTGTTACTTTATAAAAACAAGAAATTTTTACATTTTGTAATGTCACATTTTTCAATATTTGTGTTTTATTTTTTAAATCGATTATTGTCTCATCCAGTTGTTTTGAGGAGACACTGCCTCCCTTGCCATCCTACATTCGCATAGTAGCTTTTGATTATGATGGAAAAGGTTTAGAAATTGTGCTTGGCTTATTTTATCCTGCCGTCGAGCCACAGAATGCTCATATGGCTCGTGAGCATTTTGTACAGCTATGCTCACGAGCCTAGAGGTTCCCGACCGCTGTTTTAAGCAGATGTCAGACCAGTTGCTTCAATGGAGTTTGGTACTGCAGGAATACATTCATTTTCAACAGAATGCTGCATTTGGCCTGCATCACTTGCATTGCAGAAGCAGTTGTTTACTCGAACGGATGCTTCAGATTGCAAGCATTGGACACACCTAGCTAGGAAAAGATGAATGTTTTGTAGAAAATATGCCATTATTCATTCATCTGTTTAATACTTAAAAACAATCTAGAATTTTAGAAAATGTTTTATGTTAATTTCATTCATTTATTATCAGACGTTATATTATCAGACGCTTATTTGTGTTGACAGACAATTGTAATTTCTCCCCCTAAAAGCACGAGTGAATAAGAATCAATAACAATGATAGATGAGATCACAGCCTCTTATTGAGAAAGCTTTTGTAAATGTGCTGTTGTACATTGAGGTCATAGAGTGGATTTGGAGATGCAAGCATGCTGGGGAGTTCCATCTGTTGTTGACTCTGTACAGTAGCTATGGGCAGATGTGTCTGGTGCAGATGTGTCTGGTGCAGATGTGTCTGGTGCAGATGTGTCTGGTGCAGATGTGTCTGGTGCAGATGTGTCTGGTGCAGATGTGTCTGGTGCAGATGTGTCTGGTGCAGATGTGCCTGGTGCAGATGTGCCTGGTGCAGATGTGCCTGGTGCAGATGTGCCTGGTGTACAGCGAATGCATGCCCAAATGATTGTTGTGCAACCTTATGCAACCGTGATGCATTGAAGCAATTGGTCTGACTATGGCATAATAGAAGGTGATTGCGGCAGCTCAGTAGTCTTACCTTACAGCAAGGTAGCTAATTTGTTACTTAGTTATCTTATCAGCTTTGTCTGTTTGAGTGTTGTTTATGATTTTTTTTTGTCATCAAGATAAATCAAATTTTTAGCAATGAATTTAATAGGTGTTACATAAATATGCTGTTAAAGCAGAGTCAACCGATTCAGACCATTGGTCGAAAATCATCTTGCTAGTTAGCCCTTTTGTTAACTTCATCAGATGGTACAGCTATTATCTAATCCTAACAAGATCAGTTATCAATTTATGGATAATTCGTAATGATATCACACCGGATAGTAGGCTGTAGTACTAAATGGTATAGTAATTTTATTTCTCAACATTTGTATTAATTTGCTGCTGGCTAATTTTAGGGCTATAGTGTAGATGTGCAAGGTTTGCAGAAAACCACTTTTTTATAGCCTACTCATTAGAATGCGCAAACTGCCTTGAAGTGTATTATTCTGAACGCACAGTATTGTGCTTTCAGAAAATTTAAACAAAATACATTACGATATAGACAGATGAATGTGTTCTAGACAAATTTGCCCATATTTATGAGCATTTTCTGGCGATCTTTTGACTGCCATGCTTACTAAAAAGTAGACTAACCAAATATATATTTTTGGGTTTGGGAATTGGCATGATGTTTTGTAGGATTTCGTGATACTTCAATGAATCCATTTTGCCTTTCATGTGCTGCAGTTTTCCTTTGCCAGCAGATGCAAAGCAGCCCCAGATCATCATCGAGCCATCACCCTGCTTGACTGTGGGCATGGTTTTCTTGTCAGCGTATGCTTCATTCTTCTTCCTCCAGACATGCAGCCGATCTATCATGCCGAAAAGTTTGTTCATTCTTCGCTTCACAGAACAGAATCCCAAAACCTCTGTGGCTTTTTTTATAGCAATAACGGGACAATGTCAAAAACAATGTTTTTTGTTAAAATTGAACTTGACTTACTCTGCCTTATCTGGCAGCACACAAATCTGCTGTGCAGTGATCTGGCTAAAATGACAAATAGCCTAATCTGGTTGACCAAAAAAAAAAAAAAAAGATGTCTAATGAAATAATGCAAGAGAACAATGAAAATAAATTGTAGAATTAGCCAAGTGCATCAAGCAGCACAGAATTTGTAATTTATTTTTAACAACCCCCCCCCCCCTTCGATTTATTACTTATAATACTGTTAAACGCTAAATATCAGGACAGAGAGAGAGAGAAGATTGCAAGATAGACAAATGTCATAGGGGGTCATGATGGGCTTTGTCACAGGATGTCGGTTTTATTTACAACAGCTTTAAAGAAAGGTATTGGCAAGTATTGCACACTACATTTATAAAAGGAAACAAATGTTCGCCGTAATAACAATAAAATTGATTAGGCTTTTATTAATTATTTTGTGTTTGAAAACATACTAATCATTTTCTACAGTTGACTAGGTTTTGGTGTAGCCTACTGGGTCACCTATTCTTTGGCCTCAACCTGAAGAACTATTACCGGTAATTGTCAAACAGGCCACCATTACCGACCATATTACTGGTGAATGCGCAGTCACTGGAAAACAAGATTGATGAGCTCAGAGCTAGGTTAGCCTTCTTACGGGACATTAGTCACTTTGACTTCAATTGGTTTTTGGAGACTTTCCCTGCGATCAAAACGAAATCTACACAGCTGCTGGTGTTCCCAACTTTTTGGGCTGATAGAATCAAATCTAGCTGTGAGAGGGTAGAGATGGCGGCGTATGCATGACAATTAATAACCAATGGTGCTATGTTAGCAACTAAACTGAGCTGGGTGTGGAATGCTCCCCAAATGTTGAATTCATGACCCTTCTATTCCGCCCGTACCGTCTCCTGAGGGAATTTAAGGGGTCATCATTTTCACTGTTTACATCCCCCTTGATGCAGACGTCAACTCCGCTCTTAAGGAGCTACATTTCTCACTTTATAAAATGGAAAGCATCTATCCAGAGGTGGCGTTTGTTATCGCAGGTTATAAAACGGGTCCGGTGATATCTGCAATTTGATAGGCTTGGAATGCAATTTTAGCCAATGACAATTCCCTGATATCCGCACTGTAGAATGTTGCCTTTTCACTGTGCTATAATATGTAATCAAAAAGTATCACAACGCCCCCCTGAGGAGCTGAACAAAATAAAAAATATGGCGGACAATTCCTCTCGCTTCAAATCTCAACACCAACTTCCAATTAAGACCATCTAAAAAATAAAAACGATTTTAACATTAACTTACCACAAAAAGATTGTCACTGATGTAGACATGCTAACCAGCCACAGGTTAAGTAATCTAATATTTTTTGTAATAGTGTTTTTTCGTGACAAAGCGATAGCTAGCTAGTGGCTGTCATGTCAATGTCAATGTCAATGTCTACCACTGACATTACAACCACTGAGTTTTACATATCACGGGTTGGGTTTATCCATCTAACCCTAGACCCCTTTCTTCATATTTTAAAATATCAAGAAATAGCCTACAGTTGACATCTTTATTATAAAAAAAGAGGAATTACGATATCCTAACCGTTCGACCGGCGAAATTAATATAGGCTTCTCTATGAAAACGGTTGTTTGAATAAGACTTACAAGATGCCTGATATTATTGTTCGGCCTATGTTTTATTTATATTTTCAGTAAATTGTTGAGGCATATAGCCTACAATTGTTTTCCTACATGTTGTTAGCAAATTGAATGATCTCTCTACCTCTGAAATCATCCTAATATTAATAACCGGGTGGGTCACCAGACATTCGGGGTTCAGACAATCCATTGATATAAATCCGGAGCTGGAGGGATTGCATGTGTTTAATTAGATTTTGTGTGTGCTATTAAATTATTTGTAATAACAGTGCAAATTAAATTAACTGCATTTTTCTGATGACGAACGCTATTATGTTCAAGTGCAACGCGACTGAAATGAATCCCGCAATTTGACAGGGCACGACTGGGTCAAGTTAACAGTTTATAAAAGATTTAGGGATAAACACCAACGTTCTGTGCAAACCTTATAATGGATGTCGCAATGAGTTAATTTTTCCAAGGTAATGTAGCTACAGAAAGGTGTTTAAACCACATAGCATGCAAACAAAAACATAAGCAAACATTTTATTTAGCTTACTAGTAGAAATTAGTTTTTGCATTCACCTATATTCACATGCTTAATTAATTCATTTAGGCTTTTTCATTATTACGGCGATTGGTGCTGACTTTGCCCAAACTATGCCAATCTATTCAGGGGGCACTGGAAGAGATTTATATTTATGATGTTTCAAAAAATCTATATCACCATCATGTTGTTCTTTGGAAAAGATGATATCCTATGGAATGGAACTGATAATACCCTCGCAGTTTTTCTCTCTTAACTCATCAGATCCGAATTGAAAATTGACAGCTGAGAGAACTCTAGAAAGGTTAGAATTTTTAGATATGACCTTTTATAAATATGTTGATATTTTGGAAACTACCATCTACTTCAAGCCGCAGAGTAGTAGTAGGCTATAACACTTTTACGCACAGAAATATAGGCTACCAGTTGGTCAAAAACTTAAGACTACAACGTAACTGCAGTACAGCAGTTAGTAAAATACTTTAGTATTTGTACTACTACCTAATAAATGGGATCGAATACTAAATTAATCATTTTATTAATTATAGCCTGTTAATGACAGCACTTGCATAATAGCTAGCCTACATGGAAGTCTGTCCGTATTCATAACGTTTTGTTTCCAGACAAGATTGCACAATGTGGCTTTTGATGGATGTATATAAATGTACAGAAACAAAATTAAAAGAAACGCGCTTGCAATGCAAAACTGCACAGATGTTGGCTTGACTGCGTTAACCATGTTTCGTCAGTACAGTAGCTATAGCAGGCTGATTGATGTTGACAGTAAGGTCTGTATCACCTAAACATTTGAATTGCATAAAAAATGCATCACTAAAGCAAACTGGCTAACAAATGCCATGTAAATTAAATGAAACTGTACATAAGTGTTCAGACCTTGTTATAAATTATCTAAATTATCAGTTTTATAGGAACTACTTGATTTGTGGCGTACTTACATGGTAACAGTAAAAGGAGTGGTGGGGGGTACGTTAATGTTTCACTATAACCGCAAGCCTCGTGACCATTTTCTTTCGCTAAAAATACTAATTAAATTATTAATTTTCACAAATGAAATGTTGGCAACCGTTTTATTAGCGCATTAACTCACTCCAGACTGTGCCTTGCCAGGGAATAACCGCACACCTCCGCAGTGAAAGCTTTCAGCCTCGTGGCTTTCTACACTGCTGAGGTGTGCGGTTATTCCCTGGCAACACACAGTCTGGAGTGTGTTAATGCTTACTTATTGTAACCAGTGTACACTGAAAAAGGTCCTGCCTAATTACTACCCACATATTAACTGCCCAACCCGTGGTGAAAAAACTTTAGACCACTGTTACATGCCCTTTAAGAACGCCTACAAAGCTATTCCACAGCTGGCCTTTGGCAGATCAGACAATGAAGCCATTCTAATTGCACCATCTTACAAACAACGATCAAAGAGAGGCTGTGTCCATCAAGGCATTGATGAAATTTAACAGTGAATCGGAGGCCATGCTGCTGGACTGTTTTGATCATGCAGACTGGGTTGCATTAAAGATTGCCTCAGAAGGGATTGTTAATGAATATGCTGACACTGTCAGTAGCTTTATTAACAAATGCACAGCAGACATTTTTCAGTCAGTCACAGTAAAAATGTACCCCCAACCAAAAACCTTGGATAGATAAGTGTTGATGAGCTGATTAGCAGCAGGAATGCTGCCTTCAAGCATTGCAAGGGAACTGTTGATATGAGCTGCACGAAGCAGCACAAACTGAGCAGGGTTAGAGGCACGAAAGATGTAGCAGGGGTCAACACAATTGCTGACTTCAAAAACAAAAACCATGCGGTGGACACCAGCACCTACCAAATGATCTAAAATCCTTTGTGTTAAATGATATGGAGGGCCCAACTCTGCTAGTCATCATGGAGGATGTACGCAAGTCCTTTAAAAATGTTAACCACCGCAAAGCTACTGGGGCAGATGGCATCTCTGGCAGGTTCCTGAGAGTATGTGTTGACCAATTAGCAGAAGGTATTCACTGGCATCTTCAATTCCTCCCTCCACCAGGCTGTCATTCCTCTATGCCTTAAGAAATCCATCATCCATGTTCCCAAGGAAGGGAAGGTGATGGAGCTGAACAACAACCGTCCCGTAGCACTCACCACTGTCATCAAGGTTCCTAAAATATCACATTGTTTCCTTCATTTTCAACACCTTAGACCCACTTCAATTCGCCTACTGCTATGACAGATCTAGAGATGATGCACCTGTTCCTGTATGCACTCCCAAAAACATCTAAGCATGCTTTTGATAACACAGCAGATTGTGTCCTGAGGGATCTCCTCTCAGACCTGGAGGGCCAGTCAATGGCATCAATGCCTTCATTATCCAGGAACTGCCTACACACTCTGGCCACGTGAGGCCGGGCATTGCAAGTGGTGGTCTGTGCGACCCTCCAAGGATATGCCTCACCAGACCATCATTGAACCAGCGCCTGTCACATGTACTTAGTATGAACCTGCTCTCACCTGTGAAGAGAATGGTGTGCCAATGGTGGACCTGCTAATTCTGGTGTTCTCTGATGAATACCAATTGAGCTGCACGGTGCTGGGCTGTGAGCAAAGGTCCCACTAGAGGATGTCTGGCCCTCATGCCACCCTCATGGTGTCTGTTTTTCACTGTTTGGTCAGAAATATGCACACCTGTAGCTCGCTGGAGGTCATTTTGTAGGGCTCCGGCAGTGCTCCTCAGGGTGGGATATTAACACCCGCCAAATGCGGGTACTTTCACATTGGCGGGTAACTTTTCCTAATCTACCAGCCACTCTGGCGTGTGAATTGAAAAAAGATAGATCACACTTCTGTCGAGGTGCATATTTGACTGGACTTCACAGAGCTAGTCTGTGAGAACTGCAGCCTTGCGCTCATAGACTGCTTTGGTACCATAGTACGGTACAGAAGAAAAACAAATCTAGTTAGTTTCCAGTATTAAGCCCGAGTAGGCGATATTAAGTCAATGTATAAAATATCAAGGACATAACGTGTGTAATTACAGATATGAGGAATTTAATGTGATTATGATACGATTTTATGTCATTTTCAGTGAACTGAAAACGTTAAACACACACATACAGCACGGAATGCTAAACGCTGATTGGATGGTTCTGCTTTCACTCAAATCACTCATTTAGTCTGCGATTATGATTGGATTCTGATAAACTCCGATCTCGTTTTACCATAGACATTTACACGCGCAATGTCCAACTTCTTAAGTGTAATTTAGTTTATTAACAACAGATTCTATTTCAGGTATCTTACTTCGCCATAATATGGTTTCTTATTATATTTACGTGATGTTTTATTATGTTTGGTTTCATTATTGAAGATGCATCTACTTGCAGCTTTAATGGGAGATAATTAGGGGACAGATGGCTCAGTGGTTAGGGTGTCAGACTAGTAGTTTGAAGGTTGCTGGTTAGATTCCCTGCTGTGCCAAATGTAGTCGTGTTTTTGGGCACTTCACCCTAAGTTGCTCTAGGAAGAATGCCCCTGTAAGTCACTCTGGATAAGAGCGTCTGCATAATGACCTAAATGTAAATAATTTAAACAATGCTTCGATTATTTTATTAGTAATCCCATATTTTTTTCCTAACAGATTATTGGAAAATGAATTTACAAATGTCAAATTAAATATTGTGGATAGGTCAGGCCAGGTGTTACAACACCTTTCAAAGGTGAATCTGCCTACTGTTGGATGAGTGATCTAATAGTAGCTGACTAAATCTA